>VYZW01040967.1:22584-34874 GCA_013401315.1 Balaeniceps rex | reverse complement strand
TTTGGAAAAAAAAAAAAAAAAAAACACACCACAAAAAACCATGCCCAAGCTGATGATTACTCTCTGCTGCTTCTGCATTGTTAGTCTGGGGGCTGTCTTGATTCTGTCCAACCTGAGTGCTGACTTGCTTACATTTCCAGCAAGCCCTAGCGAAAAGGGAGTTTTGGAAAGCACAAACACAGTTTGTGATCATCCCCTGCATACTGATAAGAAAGAGTTAAGATACTGCCAGGCCCAGTTAGAAGTTTTCTTCAATAACCACTAGCATAAATCAAGTTAATTCAACCAGAATTAAAAGGCGGATGAACTTCATTCCCTGTCTTCATGATGTCAAAAGGTTAAGAGAGACCAAACACCTTTTATTTCACCAGAGAAAAACAAACTTTTCCTTCAGAACTTTTCAGCTACTTTGCCTCATCAATTTCCCAACTTTCATTTTTTCAACCTATTCCCCTCAAATCCAGGGATTTTCTAATGTTCCCAGTATAAACATTCTATTATTCTAACCAATAAAATATAGGACTGTGTATTTACCTTTTACTTCCATCAGTCATGTGAAAAGAAAAGGGAAACTGAGGTAGTTAATATGACGCAATCTTATCTCCTCTCTTCCAGCTAACATCAGGATAATATGAGACAAGCTGATTGTAAAGCTAAATTGTTACTAGTCACCAGAGCTGAGCCCCCCTTGCTCCAGTATTCTGGCCTTAATCTACTTGATGTGCATGTTAATACTGCTTAAATATAATCACCGACATTAAATTTTTAGGTAATTTGCAGCTAATTCAAAATTTGATTATTTACCCTGATTCACTTTATGCTACCCACCACTTTCAGTAACACTCAGCCACTGCAAAATAAGCAGAAAGATTGCAAGAGGTTCCACAACAGTCAAAATAAATTAGTGAACTAAAATTAAAGAACTAGTTACAAGAAAGTTTTTGCAACACCCATTAGGCTGTAAAGAAGCAAAAATCTTCCGCAAGGATTGGATTAGTTCTAAGAAGGATTAAGATGCCTATTTCTATAGAACACAAAGTGAAATTTTGTCACTTGCAGAAAAGAATCTCTTATTTCAACACTAAACTGAAAAAATCACATCAATAAAGAACGTTGTACTTCTCTGGCACCAAAATGCCAGCCAAATTCTTGACAATGCTGGGGAGAATATGGATGTTGTCAGAGCATTTATTTTCCAAATTTCTATCAGCAATTTCCATACGAATCAATTTTCTAACTCTGGGCAACAACAATGCATAATTTCTTGAGTATAAATATACAACATTTCATTGATAAACAGCAAGGAAATATAAAGAGGTTTCATATGTTTACACAAATTTATTGCCTGGTATACTCATTAGTTCAAGTCATCGGATGACCTATATGCCATGCAGTAAAGGTCAAAGCAGGAGAAAAAGGGGAAAAAATTAAAGAGAGATAAGTCCTCTGTCAAAAAAACCACACACACCCCCAAAAAAAAACCCACAACAAAAAAACCCAAAAACCCAAACCAATTTCTTATCAATATGTACTTTCTAACTAGGACTGTACACACCAGAACTAAAGAATACACTGGATTACTCTCCCAGCAAACATGTACCACCCTAAAGCTGTCACCCAAGTTCTTTTTCTTCCTTCCTAATAATTAATTTTTCCTTTGCTTAATTTCATTTCTATTTCACCTCCCACCATTCCACCCAACACACAATTACATGGCTGACCTGGCCTCTCAGGACCTGCGTTTGTTTCTATGGAAGGACTTTATCCAGAGCTGATAAGAAACACATAGAAGCACTTGAATTCATCTTAATTCCTTAATGTTAGTAAAAGATGTGTCTTTTACCTGTTGGTTTTTTCAGAAAATATGATTTTTAAAGCTCAAAATCACATGGTCATATACCTGTAAGTAAACCAAAAGGAAGTATGTTGTATATTTCTCATTTATGTAAATCACATCGACTTCATTGCTGTTGATCAATGGTATACAGAAAATTCAGTCATTGCCATCTGGAGGGAAGAATCAATACAGAAAAAAATAACTTTTTTTCAATTTGGAATAACACGTCTCAAGGCAATATTTTGAACCAAGTGATATCTCAAGGAAGACTGACATGGCCAAATTCATCTGATAATAATACCCTCAAAAGATACCATAATGTTGAAGATACCATAATGTTATGTTATCAGTAAGAAGTATGAGTATCTTGCCCATTGCAAGCACTTTGTCTGCTTCATAGAATAAGCAACTTCCAACTCCTTATTCTAAACGTAGATCATTAATAAAGTTGCAGTATTTTAATCAAAGCAGAATAGCATTCCAGATCAAATTAAATAATTTGTATTGTTGCTAGACACTTAGCTCCATAGTACTTTTACGGAATGAAATTATTTTATACCATAGTGTTTACAAGAATCAGATGCAATAAAACAAGAAATCATATTAATCTATTATGTTGCACTAGAAAATGAATTAAATACCAAGTGAAAAGTCTGCTTAACACAGTACAGAGGAACAAAATATTATGATTATTTTGCATTTACAGTCTTGTAGTGACAATGCTGTTTTCTAGTTAGAGTACTGAGTTTCAGATTGAGATAAAATTCTCAATTGATGTGAAGCCATCATAGCACCTACCTCTCCACTTTAGCAAAACTTCCACATGTCTCAAGTTTCAGACTGAATTTTGCAGCCATCACTAGACTGCCCATCTGTTGAAGAAAAACCTTACTTCCAAGAAGAGTTTTCTGTATTAAAGAATAAATTACCTTTGAGCAGTTATTCTTGACTGGCTGATTGGGTGAGAGGAACATGCTATTAGTCTGTAACAGAAATCTTAAAATAAATGCGTTCAATCACAAAACTACTTTAAATTCCAGCAGGACAGCATTTCAATGCTTTGTTCGTAATATTTAACCATCATCAGGAGCTCTACTCATGGACATCGCTAGAACAAAAAGATAGCCCTTGCCTCAGAGACTTCAAGCCTCAGTTCAGGCGAAGGCACTATAAACTAAGAGACTATAACAAAAGGAAATATCACAGCCCTTATCGTTCAACCTGTGCTGCAACCTTAGGAAAAAGGATTGGTGAAACTATCTAGGGTGCTCTAAAGGTGAATAGATATTCTAGGAAAGGAAATCTGTAGAAGTTTCCATTCTAGACACTTGAGACACTTGATTTTTATTATTGTAGGCCTGCCATTCTGTTTTAATGAATGTGTCTCTAAAGCTTGATTTATCATCAAAGCTTCACATCTGTCAAACTTATCCTTGGACCTGTTTCAGGGCAAATTATTTGTGGAGTTTAGCTCGTTTAAAAGAAAAAAAGAAAAGATGAGTTAAAAGGGGGATGGATAGCCACTGGTCACCCTACTGCTTTCAAAGCATATCTAATTAGATATACATTATGTAAGCAGAAGCCTATGTAAGTGTCTGAGCACAAACATCTTCACCCTCATAAAAATAAAGGTGCACAATCAGGAACCTCAGTTTTGCAAAATTACTACTTTCCTTTGATTAGTCATAACTGCATTGCTGGCATATTTAACACGATTCTTCATTCAGATAAATTACCATTAATTTGAAAGCATAAGAGATTTAAATTCCATGAAGGAGGTTACAGGTCAAAATTAAATATGTATTGCCCTATTTCTGTTGTTTCCTTTATACTCAAATTGCTTAAGCATATACAAGTAATTTCAGGGAAAGGAGAAATAAAATAACTGAAGTATAACAAAGCACATTGATATAAAGAAATTGAGTCTATTTCAATTACCTTTTTGATGGTCATTAACTAAAGTGAAGACATGGAGATTCTTTTAAGGGGCTAAGTGATACTGACATATTAATTAAATGTACATCATACCAGAATGACAAAGCAGTTGACACAAAGGTGATGCCAACTTTGCCTTTTCTCTTGTATTAATAATGTAATTAGTAAATGTAAGTTCATGTAATTAGGTCTGTTCCCATGTTCATCAGATTTTACTGATATTAAAATCTAGGATGTGTCATTTGCTTAATACAAGTAAACTCATGCTTTCCAGCTTGTACTTTAAGAAACTTTGACTAAACATTGTAAAGGTTCTTTTGGGGTTAGAATATTCCAAACTAAACAATTTAACACATTTCTAAAAATAGCAGATAACATTCTCTACAGCAGGTTAATCCACCTATTACGCTACCTGGGCACTAATGCATTAGGTTTGTGACTTCCAGAAACAGCACTAAAAATGCAAAAGCGTGGACAGGGTCAAGCTCTAATATGCATTTTCAACTCCTGCTTATGTACATGGTGCATAAACAAGACAAACACAAATCTACATGGAGAACAAACGTGTTTGTGATAAAATTTGGGAAGTTGGTTAACGTGCTATTAAATGCTGTCTAGATCTTTGGCAGGCATGTACTTCCACAGAACTCTAATATCTTATTACTTTTAAACCTGAAACCTTTAACATCAATGTACCTTACACATTAAGACTCCAATCCAAAGCATCCCGTGACTAAAGACAGCCCTTGCGTTACCTTTGGACTGGGCATTATAAATATAACGCAGCCATTGGCTGCATTAATTCTGCAGACTTGCAGGTGTTACCATATCTTTATTATACCATGTCTTACAATATCAACACTTCAGCGTGTTCCCCACCCAGCTGAGACTACTGCATAAGCACGACAAATCTTGCAATCCTCGCACTGCAGGAAGGATTTGCAGACTACATTCTGTGGGACCCACTGGAGTGCACAGCAGCCACTGTACTGCTTCTTCACTCATCTTTAGACCATCAGTCCTTTCCAGCCATGAAGTAAGATCTGGCTAATAAGCAGCAATGCCGTGTATGGGCCAGAGGGCAATGAGTCAGTATAGGAATCCAGGTAGATTAATTGTGCAGCTTGCTTTGTTACTCTATTCTGTGTGTATTCATGCAAACCCATCTTTTGGAGCTTTAAATAAGTAGCTGATTAAGTGAAACTGAAGTGGAAACTAAAGGTGTGTCATGATCCAGACTGGGCTGCCCAGGGAGGATCGCAGCGGTTTTGTGATTCCCTTGGTCTAAATTAAGGTGAAACGACACCAAACAATCGATTAAACACTTTATTGATGGTAAAAAAACAAACTGAACTTGGAAAGCGTAACGGTAGGCAACCTGAACTAGGAAAGCGCAATAGGCAACGTGGATTCTAATTGAAATACTTATAAGAGGAAAGGAAAAAAGAAGAAAAGGAGGGAGAGAGACAGAGAGAGATCACCACTGTTGGATCCCGCGATGTTGATGGTAAACGTGGTGATCCTCTGGTAGTGGGCACACACGGCAATCCTCTGGTGGTGGGTGCGCTGCTCTTGGAGCAAAGGGCCTCTGGCTGTGCCATAGCACTGGCACCGGGTGGGAGAGGCAGGTCTGGAGCAGCAGCAGCATGTGGTCCTCGAAGTTGTGTCTTTTATAGGCTAGTTCCCACCTTTAGTTTCACCGCCCTTGAGGACTTATATGGTTCTTGTTCCAGAATGTTCATCTTCTGTGCAGGCGCCATTGTGGGGATGGTCGCGAGGGGTCTTTCGGGTGGTTGTGAGCCCCTTCCTCAAATGAATTCCATATGACCTTCAGCCATACATAGTGAGTTGCAAGGCTCATCAGAAGGCGGAACTGCGTATCCTTCGACATGCTCTCCCGGCTCCACGCCAATCGGCTTCTCACTGTGGTTTGGTGGTGCTATGCAGACCCTAATTTGTCACTATGGAGACCTTAACTTGTCTCACCACAATGTTTGAGACATCAACATACATGAACTCTTTCAGTCGCTCACAAGGTGGAACAAGGCCTTTGCCCAAGGTGCTGTGGAAAACAAGGCTCAACACAGGAATGAAAAAGATACTTCCCAAAATACTGTAACCAGAAAAAGGCAGTACAGTGTATACTTCTCAAGAGACTTTTCTAAATAGGAATGGGTAGGTGAAGCTAATATTTCACCCACCACAGTTGCAGACATTCAAATTGAATAATTCCCAGCTCCATCAAGGTGAGGGGGGTGGGGCGGGATAGGGGGGAGAAAAAGAAAAAAAGCAATATCTAACTTCAGGTTCTTCCAATAATTTCTTCATCTTTGGAAAAGTCACACATTTATACAAAACATATATTTAGTTTTCATCTTTCTTTAATGGAATTTTCTGTGAAAGCTAGTGGAGCTGGAAAATAGAAGCAATTTCCATAAATTTACTTCTGCTTCTTTCGAAAACAAACAAAGCAATATTTTTTCTTCTTGTTATATATAATTTTCCTCTCTTGGCTATCTAATTTAATTTATATAGCTATTTTTATAAGTTCTTTTTCTCTTCATATTGTAATAAAATGGAAAATCTATTGTTTTGCTGTATGGCCTCTCTTAAAAGCTCTTATTGTTGTATTAAATCAATGCATATCGTGGCTAATCTGTGTAAGTGGATTTTCTCTCTCTTATGCTCCTATCCTTTTTCTCTCTCTCTGTTACAGCTCACTGATCAACTTCATGATGAGAAAGGTAAACTGCAGAAGAACACAGCCTTGTCCACTCAACATCCCAAGGGTTTTCACATTTCACACAATCACTATGCAGAAACAGAGCAAGGAACATGCTCTTCTTACTAATAAGAATATCTTTGTCAGTCCAAGGTCAAGACGTGCTTGCTTCAAAGGTAATCTGGAATAGCAAACAGCTACTGCCACAGCCTATGAAGTCTATCTCAGAAAAGAAGTTCATACAGCTGAAGTTTAAAAGACTAAGAAGGGACCAAGGAGCTGACATATCTGTGATGATGCAAACTGCCTAATGCCATGCTTACTATTCCTCCTGTTGCTTTTTACATTCTCCCGTGTTAAGTGACCCCATCTGCTCACACAGCTCTGACTACCAGCTACACAGACAACTTCCAAGCTCCATTTTCCTTCCTGTAACATAAACCCCTGGCAGCAAACCAGCTGAAAAAAATCATTGGCATTATAGAAAGGGAAAAGACCAGACATGGTGTTCGGTAGGTTAAGAGACAGCAACTATAGGAACGGGTGTTCTATCATCCCAGTAAGTCCGTTCTCTTTTTGTTTATGAAACATATTAGGCTTGAAATAACACAACAGCTATGATTTCCATTTACAATCAGTGGGAAGAAAACAGATATTAAAGAAGGTGGTTTTTCAAACTTGGATAGCATTATTTAAAATAGCAAAACTAAACTGAGTGGAAATGAGAAGTATCCAATGCACCGTGACTCATCAGTACCATATATTGCCATCAGCGGGGATGAAGAATTCTGGTTTAATCCTTAGGGCTTTTTCTCTGAATGAATTTGGTAATTTAGCAAAAAGAAACCTAGGCAATGAAAGGTCTGACTTTATTTTATCCTAAAATATTTTTACTTTTCATCATAAAGAAATAGGTCATATATGCCTTAGACTCAAAAAGGTACTATCACATGCGTAAATAAAAAGTGCGTAACTGAAGTCTATACGTATACATACGTGTTCAAAATTATGAACATGTTCAAATATTTTGCTAAATCGGTTCCTTAAACATTAACCTAGTTTTCCAGAGCCCAATGCTGATCTCAAATTATTCATGGGCGAGTATCAGACTCAATGCACCAAGAACACTCACACTTAACAGTCAATGTCTATCAGCATTTTTTCTAGAAGGCACTCCTCTAGAGAATATATAAGTAAATGTCACATGAACATTAAAAAAAAAAGCATTATTTAATATTTAAGAGGGAATCCTAACAAAACATAATTACAGGGATTAGATGCCATTTATGCAGAGGCTTGTGTTATTTATTTGAACAGCAGATATTCAATCTAATTCACCTAATCAGGTCTATAAGGTTATTTAACTAGCTTAAATTAGGAATTAAATTAATGCCATATTCTATAATAAAAAGGCTTAATTAAATAATTAAGAGTTAACTCTTCTGAGCTGATTAACAGCACTGAAGAAGAAAGAGTTTGTCTGACAGCTGAAAAATATGTTTTGGGGGCATCAAACTAGGGAGAATATATATTTTAACTGATTAAACTCAGTACAGGGAGCTAAATACTTATGACTGTTCTGGGAATGACACCGCTATTAATAACTCTCAAACTCCTATGGAATGACTAAAGTGTGCTCATTAAAGCAAAATGCTTATTAAGCAATCTTGAAAATGCAAATGATGCTTCCCAAATGACATTTTCTTTTTTCATTCAGTTTCATCCCCCTTGGGTTTTAATACAGGTTGCCACGTCACTGGAGATGGAAAAAAAACCCACTTTATGCAGATACACGTTTCAATATTTGAAATGACCTTCATATTTTTTCCTCTATTTTTGTTATTGGAAAATAAGAAATTAAAAGAACACTGAAGAAGCCTACTGGTTATCATTATAGCCAGTAAGGAAACTTCTAGTAAAGTTATTTAATCAGAAAAATATCAAATTCATTAACGCTTTTGCTTGGTGGGGTTCCAGGAGTCTAGATATTATTATTATTATTATACATAAATGTACGTAAAAGTTTTGACCCGTTTATATATGAAGTGATGATTTTCATTTTCTACCAGATCAACCAGCCGCTTGTATACAATATTCACCCAGGGCGGGAATATTAATAAACTATTGAATACTAATTTACATAAAGAAAAGCTGCTTTAACAACATTAATCATGAGCAAGTAGACTATCTTGGTGGTTAGCAAATTTATCTGTAATATGGATAGGCTGTTGCAACCAGCCCTGGCTCATTCCTTAGGGGGAAAGAAAAAAAGAAAAAAAAAAAAGCTTGTGTAAGAAACTTTCTGCAAACGTTTGTTTACTCAATGGATAGCTGATGTCAAAATACTCAGATCTTCAAGTTCTGATAATGATCTAGCTCATGTGATGATTTGACTCTGAGATTCCCCATCAAGTAAACTTCTGATCACACACACAAATTATTACCATATTACTCCTCCTATCATCAACCACTTCTGTTCTTTTATCGAAAGGTTTTTCAAAACGGCCCCACTTGGGCAACTTTTGGCTTTCCAACAGAGCATTGCAAACTGACAGGCATCCTCTTAAAAATGCAGTCTGATTGACATTTGAACAAATCAGTATTCTTTCCCTTCCAGTATTGATCAGCTTACACTTCATTTGTTAGCATACGGAGGCCAAATTATTGTCATTAACACTGGACCCAGTTATTCCTCAAGTGCATTTTACTGAACTCCTCATGTTAACATTTAAGGAGCTTAGGGAACACCATCCCCAAGAGCAACGGCACTCAAATTCTGGAGACTGAACTCCCTCCTCTTGTTTCCTCCCGCCCTGGCCCCAAACCTGCTCTCAAGAAATTGGCTTTTCCTGACAGTTGCAGACAAATTTGTTCCTGGAGATGCAAATGAGAACACATACACACAAAAAACATACCCAAAATACCCCAACCCCAACACCCAGCCCCTCATCGCTCCACCAACCCATCCCAAAAACAGGGAAGTAAGCCATATTTTAGGAGAAACAAATCTCTGTTTTAAACAAAGTAGTAAATGCAATGTCTCTTAAACACAAAACAACTGAGAGACAGCACTCACTAACTGAAAGAACAGATAATATACAGTGACAAACTAAACACCTGTAAACAATCAAATATACGAGATATGCAATTATACATCTCTCTTTAAAGGAGAAAAATATCTCGTTAAGTATGCTTCCACTGCCCTCTTCTCCTCCTCATGTCCTCGTTCTGTCCTACCCCAGTTTCCTCCCCACCTCCCACCTGTCCTTGGGATACTTGCCCCTACACTCTTCAAAATCTAGAGCTGCTGATATTTCAAGATAATACTTTAATTTAAGAAGAAACTTTAAGCCAGGCAACAAAATTGACATCCAATTGACAGAAACATCATCTGTCTGTGAACCAGTAAAGAAAACATCTTTATAGGAAAGTCTTACTAAACCCTACTTCCAAACAAACAAACAAAAAAAAGTAATCCAGTGAACTCCAATGAAGTCTGGTATGTTATAGATTTGTGCCCTGTGGTTGATTGACCTTGATGCGTATTGAAGATGTAAGCTCCAACTGAACCTCTTTCCAAGCCTAGGACATTTATCTCACTTTTACTGGATAATCAAGTAATACAGCATCTCTCTCATTTGGCCATGTTATCCATCTGCTTATTTTAATGTAGTTTCATCTTTGAGACCTTTATCACACTGTCAAACACGGTCAAAATAGATTCTTACGGCCAAAACACATCTGAAAATTATTAGAGACAGAAATACCACGTGACTTCAAAAATCTTATTTCTCTGGGAAAACAGACTAAAATTATCAAACAAACGTTCTTTCTACACATAAAACAGATTAAATGTACCTTCAGCAGCAAGGTCATCTTGGGTTCTTTCCGATTCTCACAACTTTTCTCCATATTTACTCCAGTAAATATTTCACATGCTATTAACCCTCCAAAATTCATATAACCGAGCTCCTTAACTTGGTTCCGCCCCCCCCCCCGGCTTTTTTTTAAGCTTTAACTACACAATAGAGCCTAGGTTTAAATTTATGCAAAAGATGTCAATTCTTGCTCAACTGTTACAGTTCTTAATATTTTTAAGAGTTATGGAAATATTTTCTAACATTTCATTTTAATTTATAATCTTTTTAGCCATGATATTAAAGTCCAGAGTGGGGAAAAAAGGAAATATAATTCCTTTTGGTCTTAAACAGTTTTTTAAATCTCTATGAAAACCTTAGGCAATATATTCAAATTTTTCAGAAATAAAGGTATTTAAAATCTTCAATTTGTCTTAGATCAGCTACAACAATGTTGAGCATGATCTGCAAAGCAAGAAATAAAAGATAATAGCTACTACCCTTATGTACAATCTGCATAATCTTACTCCCAGCTTGATAAAACCTGATTGGCAACTTTTTCCTCATTTTCACAAAGCCCCAACAGTTGTTTAAAAAAAAAAAAAAAAAAAAAAAAGAAAAGGTAAACCACAAAGCAACATTTTTAAACTGAAAATGATCTAATCTCTATTTGCCCAATAATAGTCATAGTACATTTCAAATTAACTACCAGAAAGCCAAGAAAACAATGTGTGGTGGGAAAACATACGCAGCAAAACTTCAAGGGAATGGGGAAAATTTGTCACGGTTTCATGAGAGAAAACTATAGGGAATGCTTTCTTAGTAAACAGGAGTATCAAATAAAGACTATTGAAGCTATTTGAAGCTACCTACACTGATCTTTAGCATAAATGTTGAGAAAGAAAAAAATCCCCATAGATAATCTTATCCTTCATTTAAGCAGAGCAAGGAAAATGATAAAGGAAACAAATTGAAATGTTTAGTTTTCATGAAAGCTGAAAAAACTAATTTTATGATGAATTCCCAATTATTGAGACTTTTTTGTCCCTTCACAGTTATATAGGTTATTGTGTTTTCCTTTTTAAAATCTTCGCTTTTGTTTTCAGATCACAATCACTGTATCTCAGGAAACAGAGGACTGTAAATCCAGTTCTCCTTGGGTGCCTGAATATACAGTTTAGGAAAAAAGCTACAGATCCAGTGACAGCTACAAAAAGTACAGAATATCCCATTGCTCCCCTTACAGAGATAGTATAACATATGGTTAGCGTGGGGCTTTTCTCATCAGCTCAGACTGACGCAAAATGATCCAGTTAGAGTCAATTTGCATGTATAATATCGGAGCAGAGTGTCTACAGATTTATAAGCCAAAAGAAAAAGTATTCACAACTTTGGGAAATGAAAACTTGGAGGTGCAGACAGCTTTAGCTGATCTTAAGTCCCATACAGCTACTAGCTAATTCTCGGTAAGGCATGCAGGGAATTAAACATGCAATTCCCATCATTATCAAAGATTGCTGCTACTCGGAGTCTTTATATGCTGAAAACCTACCCTCTAGTGTTTACTAATAGCATCCATTTAGTACAGCAGGTGAAATGCTGATTACTTAATTTATTTCTTAGTCATTTTGAAAACCTCCCACTGCATTTATTTTGCATACCCTGCTTTTCTTCATCTGAAGATGAAGGCCACTGAAACATCCTCAGGGATACAACAGGACTATGCCACAACAAATGAGCATCGCAGCATGCATACATTACAGGGCCTCAGGGCGCAACACAAAAATCTTCTCAACAGTCCATTTACACACTGTGAACTAAATTCAGTCACTGTATTTGTATATGAAACTTCTACCTACCCCTGCAGGGCTGGTACGTGCATACTCAAGAGCACACTTCAACCTTTGATTGCTTTACCATCTAGTTCATAATTTCACAG
>VYZW01040955.1:0-11253 GCA_013401315.1 Balaeniceps rex | reverse complement strand
GCTGGGGTTAAACCATGACAAAGAAGTATCATCAGAAAATGTCTGTAAAAATGCTGGCTGACGATGCTGTCCTGCAAGGGAGCAGATTTGTGGGTTGGTCTTTCTAGACCAGCTGATACAAATGGAGGTGAACAAGTTTTGAGATTCTGAATTCCTTCATCAGGGCCTGACAAGAAGGAGCTTAAGCCAGGCTAAAAAGCAGATGAGATCTAGGTATTTTACATGAAAATATTAGACTGCTGGAGACCACAGGATAGTTGTGCCCACTGAGCTAGATAAAATCTTAAAAAGGCAAGAGGTGGTAGGCACCATGTATAAGAGTAGCAGGAAAAACGTAATGAGGTACAAAACTCATGCCTCTGTTCACTGTTTGATTTTTAGCATTAAGTAGTTATGGATTTTTAGTTTCCAGCTGGAGAATGAAATAATTTTGTATGTCTACCTTGAGGCTGAGGACTAGGAGGTTAGAGACAAAGTTCCTTTGTAGATCATTTGGGAGAACTCATTGCTAGGTAGTGGTTGGCTAGCTTTGCTGACATAGTTTCCAGAAGGGCATTTGGTCACTGATGAAATGCTTTAGGATAACCATGTCTGGTTCCAGGGATTTTGATAGCTCCACTGGGATAGGGTATTGATCTTAGTGATGGTGGAGCTGCTCTGCCATTGTTTGCTTTTGTTGCTTTGACATGTTCTGGTTTAGCCATTCTTGTTCTGTGACAATACTTCCTCTGGTGATGAATTTGGTGAGGTTAAGGATATTTTGAAGTCAGCAGGAAGAGTTCTGAAAACATTTCTTTCAAGTTATGATCTTCTTTTAACACGTTGTGATTGTTTAATGACTTTGAACATTCCAATATAGGCAAGTGAAGGCCTGTGCCATGCAATGTTAGCCAATTTCTTTTTGCCTTGTAATGCCTGGTATTCATGGTAATCCTTCAAAGATTCAGTCTGTTTCTTTATGGGTTTGTGGTCAACTTTAACTTATTGGGATGGATGTCAAGAGGGGTTTCCTTAGCACAGTTACAACAACATTGAAGGATTTGTCTATACATTACAGCTTTTGAGGATGTAAACTTGTTTGCTGGTATTGTGGAAGCAATTGTGTTAGTTTGCAGGTTTTCTGTGTTCAGTAATTTATAGATTTGCTGTTGTATTAAGTCGGCCATAGAGACTTGAATGTAGATATCAGTTTTATAGTATTCTGGAGACAGTTTGATGAAGTGTGCATTTTTATTAAATTTGTAGTAGAAATTAGCAAAGTAGAAATGTGTTCCTGCTAAAGGATTATTTGGTGGTGGTAGACACTGATGATAATGCTTCCTGACTCTCTCTGTAGCAATTCTCATCATGCTGTCCTAAGGCTGTGAACCCTTTGTATGTGTCTCCTTGGTGTTTTGGCAGTTACCACAGATGAGAAGATAAGTAGAAGTGCCTTCATCTTCCTAAATTATTTGAGGCAGTCAGTGAAATTCTACATTCATTAGATTGTTGTAAAGCTTTTTCTGAGAACAAAATTTAGGATTTTGGAGAGGACAGACTAGTGCCAAACCAGAGCTCTAGCTGTTTACATAAACTCAAATATTGACTTGTTGAGTAGTATCCTTGTGGAGAGCACTACTGTCAAGGCTGTTCATGAGTTCAGTATTTTCATGTTTGAAGAGAGATTATCTCTGTGTTCCTGAAAGGAGATTAAAGAACATAATTTTGGAATTCCACTTAAACCCCCTCAAAAGTCAGTGTGTGAAGGCAGAAACCACCTCTGCAGAAGAGAGGATATTGCCAGTGCTCTAGAGCATAGTACTGCAGAGATTTCATGCACTTCTGAGTGTTACCCTCTGACCCTTACCCAAGAGAATGTGATGATGCTTGCCCCCTTTTTGCCATAATATTATCCAAAAGCAGACAGATCTCTCTCTGTGTCTCCTCTTCTCACTCTTTCTTGTATCCAGGCCAGTCTTCACAGACCTTGTGTTAGATATGCCCTAATTTTGCATAGCTCTAGTTTAACTTTTCTGCATGAAATGACTGACTGCTAAATATTGCATCACAGCCCTGCTGAACTGCCCAAGGAGGATGCAGCATGCTGGCATGGGTAGGCATG
Source organism: Balaeniceps rex (assembly GCA_013401315.1). Taxonomy (NCBI): domain Eukaryota; kingdom Metazoa; phylum Chordata; class Aves; order Pelecaniformes; family Balaenicipitidae; genus Balaeniceps; species Balaeniceps rex. The sequence goes on along the minus strand of VYZW01040955.1, from coordinate 9,152 downwards.
CAGCGGTTAGGCAGGACTGACCTTCTCATTCCTACCTTTCTGGTTTCATGCTGGCTACTTCACACTCAGTGAGCTGGATGGAGGTGTAGAGTTTCTTGAGAGATATTTTTCTGAGAAAACCAACATCAGTGAAAGTCTACTTTGTGCAGAAGGGAATTATGCTGTTTGTTATTTCGTCCTCTGGGTTGCCATGTTGGTCTTAAATAGAAAGGGACTGTCCAAAATTAGTAGTCTAGCTCAAAGGTACAATGACTACAACCTGTCATCCGGGTTTGTTTATTTTAATCAACGTGAACAGTAACCCTCTCTTGCTGTCTGCTTAGAAAAGCATCTTGCAGTTATTACTTTCACCTCATAGACCTGACCCTGTGGATTGCCTAAATGCGACAGATGGAGCTTGTCTAAGGCTGTGTTTCATCAACCCTGTCCTTGGCAGGCCTCCCATAGACATCAGAGCAGACAGTCTGATACTCTGTGTTTTTGTGAAAAATGAAGGAATATTGAATTTCATGAAAATGGTATTGACATGTTTACACATGGAAAATAGACTGTCAGATTTACTAATAAGGAGGTTGCTCTGACCTCATAAATCTTTTGCCTGCCAGGCTGTGAGAGATACCAGCAGCTTACACAACAGAAATACAACTTAAAGTGACAAGGCTTGCATAGACAGAAGGGAAAATGTGAAATAATCACCAGCACTGATTGAGAGTCAGTCACAGGTCTTCATTTTTGGACTTCTTACCTGTGTGATGCAAAGCTGTAATCTCCAACATAAGTATTAGCATGGAGGTCTAGAACTGCATGATAGCTCCCCCTTTGTGACTGATCTCTGCTTTCCAGGTGCAAACAGTTTCCACAACTGTAAAGCTGCTAGATAGACATGTAGTGAGACAGCAACGCAAGAAACCTGTAAAGGCACAAACAGCAGTGAGAAGAACTTGTTTAATCACTTTAAGTGATGGGCAATATCCTTCTCTTATAGCTGCATTGCTTTTCTTTCTCAATCCAAAGCCCACTGATGCCAATGGAAAACTTCCCATTGGTTTCAGAGCTTCAGACTGGGTCCATAGAGATGATTTCTCAAAGCAAGAAGCCAGATTGGCCTCCTTTCTGCTGTCAAGAATTTCTCTTCAAAGAATAAAAAGCATCCTGTGTTCTTGGACAGGTGCTCAGCCAGGCTGATGAGGTGCCTCTTGTTTCACATGTATATGAAATCTGCAAGTTAGGCACCTAACTCTCAATACTTTCAATTGAGATTACGTCATCTCTTGCAGGAAATTATGGGAAAAATAATTTTTTTTTCTCTACAATGATTTTTAAAATCAGACATACATTTGAAATATGTGAGGTCTCATATTACACTAAGTACACATAGATCCATGTTTCTAAAACTACTGAGATCTCCTGTCATATGTCTTATTCACCTTTTTACAAGGATAATCTGCACATCTTGAGCCTGATTCTTATTTAAAATAAAGTTTCTTTCTACTCTGGTGGTTAATTACAGAGTACACTTAGAAAAGGGCCTTCATTGTAGCCAGAATTTTCTAAAAAGGCCTAAGCAAAAATGAGGATTTCCAGTCATCCTTGAGCAAATTGTTATAGACTTGAGAAATGTAAGGCCTTCATCAAAAGTGATGGAAAATAATTATGCACTTTTACAAAACTATATTTCTGCTTTCTGCTATCTTTATTCTGAAAGTCATCTTACTGATTTCAGAGATTAAACATGAATGAAGCAGAATCTGGTGTGAAGACGTGGTAATGCCAAGGCAATCAGGATCTCTGAAACTATTCCAGCGTCATTAACCATGGGGACAGTTTTGTAAGGATTGTGGGAAGTCAGGACAACCATGTGAATCAGGCCCAGTCAGCACGGGTTTATGAAAGGCAGGTTCTGCTTGACTAACCTGATCTCCTCTACGACCAGGTGACCCACTTAGTGGATGAGGGAAAGGTTGTGGATGTTGTTTACCTGGACTTTAGTAACGCCTTTGACGCTCTTCCCCACAGCATTCTCCTGGAGAAACTGGCTGCTCATGGCTTGGACGGGTGTACTCTTTGCTGGTTAAAAAACTGGCTGCATGGCCGGGACCAAAGAGTTGTGGTGAATGGAGTTAAACCTAGTTGGTGGCCAGTCACAAGTGGTATTCCCCACGGCTCATTCTGGGGACAGTTCTGTTTAATCTCTTTATTAATGATCTGGATGTGGGCATTGAGTGCACCCTCAGTAAGTTTGCAGATGACACCAGTGTTGATCTACTTGAGGGTAGAAAGGCTCTAGAGAGGGATCTGGACAGGCTGGACCAATGGGCTGAGGCCAATTATATGAGATTCAACAAGGCCAAGTGTTGGGTCCTGCACTTGGGTCACAACAACCCATGCAATGCTATAGGCTTGGGGAAGAGTGGCTGGAAAGCTGCTTGGCGGAAAAGGACCTGGGGGTGTTGGTCAACAGCTGGCTGAATATGAGCCGGCAGTGTGCCCAGGTGGCCAAGAAGGCCAATAGCGTCCTGACTTGTATCAGGAATAGTGTGGCCAGCAGGACTAGGGAAGTGATTGTCCCCCTGTACTCAGCACTGGTGAGGCCACACCTTGAACACTGTGTTCAGTTTTGGGGCCCTCACTACCAGAAAGACATTGAGGTGCTGGAGCACATCCAAAGAAGAGCAACAAAGCTATTTGAAGGGTCTAGAGAACAAGTCCTATGAGGAGCGGCTGAGGGAACTGGGGTTGTTCAGCCTGGAGCAGAGGACGCTGAGGGGAGACCTTATCGCTCTCTACAACTACCTGAAAGGAGGTTGTAGCAAGGTGGATATTGGTCTCTTCTCCCAAGTAATGAGTGATAGGATGAGAGGCAATGGCCTCAAGTTGTGCCAGGGGAGGTTTATATTGGATATTAGGAAAAACTTCTTCATGGAAAGGGTTATCAAGCCTTGGAACAGGCTGCCCAGGGAAATGGTTGAGTCCCCATCCCTGGAGGTATTTAAAAGACATGTAGATGTGGCATTTAGGGACGTGGTTTAGTGGTGAACTTGGTAGTGTTAGGTTTACAGTTGGACTCAATGATTTTAAAGGTCTTTTCCAACATAAATGATTCTATAATTCTATGATTCTAAGTTTTCCATCTCCAGAAGTGTTTGCAGTTATTAGCTCATATGAGTCTTTACCTTAAAAATATCTCTTAGTCAAAGCAAAATGGATTCAGGGCAAACTTTTGGCTTTGATAATATAGGAGATCAGACTAGAGAGTGGAACCTTCTGGTCTATTTCTGAATTTGTGAATAACGGAAAACATCCTAGTTGCTGTGTTGGGGGAAGGCTGTTAATGGCTAGTTAATCTGCTTGAAAATTTATTTCCTTGTGAGAAGAGTAGTTTACCCTCAGTGAAGTGGTCATCTTGGTAAAAGTTTCCCTATTTTGCCCTTCCTCTCAAGGTAATAAACACAACTATTACCTTGATCAAGTTAGAAACCTTGTTATCTTAAGGACAATTAGAGAAAGGAGAAATTCTGCCAGTAAAAGCACCTTCCAGTGAGTCTTCCTTATATTTTGTACCTAGCACAATATCAAAGGAAAGCTTGGTGGAAGTAAAGATCATGACATTTAGAATCAAATTTTAGCCAATCGCTGATTTTTGTATTACACAGGTATATGATGCAGTGCACATAAATGTGCTCCAGAAGCAAAGACCTCTTGAGAAATGGCTTGCACAACTATTAAAAGCCCTCACCACTTAGATAGTAAAAGAGTCAGTTCTTAAACCTGCTTGCCTTTAGAATGAGGAAGTCATATCTACCTCAAAAAAATTATGAGCAAGCTTTATAGTTCATGTCTATGGCTTAAAAGGTTTTGTACTTCCACCTTGGCTCCTTCTACAACAATTTGTCTGGCTACAACATCATCCTATGCCTCATGAATGTCAAGGAACAAAATTTCAAGGACTTTGGTTTCTCAGACTCATTTTTTTATCCTCCTTTTACTTCCTACGAAACAACTTTGAGGACCTCACATGCCAGGTTTTTCTTCATCCTTTAGTTCTTCCAGTTTTTTATTATTTTTCTGTATTTAAGATGCTTTCATATGTTTTCCATGTTTTTTTCTCAGCTCCTATTTTATGCCACCTCCCCCAACTCAAAACAGCTCATGCTGCCAGCTTCACACAGATACCTATAATTAGCTTTTTCTTTACAAATAAACAATCGTGAATCTTATAGCTTTAACACTGAGGAGTGGCTGTACAATAAACATAAACATGCATTTAATGGGTAGGGGAACCTTTTGTAAGGGTCTCTTTTATTAGGGAATAAATGTTTACTGTAAGTATTTAAGTGACTGTCTTGGGATTGATAAAGCGTTTCCCACTTCGGTATACATCTCAGACTGTATCTCACTGTTAAACTATCTGTTTAACAGATAATCTGTTGTGATTTTTTCCACATATTTCATGACATTCGTTTTTTGGTTATATCTGGTGGATGCCTGGTAACTACTTGGAAATCTCAAGTTCAACAGTACCTTTACAATATTTACCTTTACAGTATTTCTCACAGACAAAATAATATACGTGATTTCGCTGTCTAATTCAGAGAGTGCTGATACTCTTTCCATGTCCCGCATGTATACTTCATATTGCATGGATTTTGTTTTAACCTGACATAGCAGACAATAAGATACAAACAGTCCTAAATTCTCAGTAGATTTTACTATAGAAAGCATATAGGAGAAAACTGCCTACTGCTTTCCACTCCACCCCCCCCAACACTAACATGAACCTTGCAAAGCACAGGGAACATTTTTATTTTAAGGCAATGAAACAAAATGCAATAAACTAGAAGGTGTAATGTGTTCCAGGGGGTTTGTGATCAATGCATCAAGCCTTGTTTACTGCCATAGCAGTTTTCAGTCAATTTTTTGTTAGTTTTCTCCTAATGCCCTTCAATCTGTGAAAATGTTTAACAGCAAAGAGATGCAATCTGATATAAAAAAATCTGCACTTCATATCTTCCTGTTGGGTATGCAGTTTCATTGGAATGGAAATTCTTTGAATGGCAATGTCACTTTAGGCAATGTTTAGGCTAATTTTGATGAGTAAAAATGAATAAGCCCATTTTACTTCCAAAAGGGCATAGCTGCTCACTTGTTTTGCACCTTGGTGATGAGGTGGCAGACTGAAATATTTTGTTTCATAATGGAGATATGTTTCAGTGAAGAATTAAACCAAAAACACTTGGGGGAACATCTTTTCCATAAAATTGACAAACTTCTTTTCATCTTAGGGAAACAAAAACAACTGTTAAGAGGGTTGCATTTCATGCAAGGCATACAATGTAATTTTCATGCTTGTTCCCTTTCAGTAAGATACCTGAATGCCAACTTTCTAGGGCAAATTGTAAATGTGTCAACTGAGGCCTTGAAAACACCAGTGAATTACAGTAGCATGAAATATCTGCTTTAAAATATTTCTGTATTTTCATCCATCTCTTCTTGGGTTTTGTAGCTCTGCCACTATAAATTGTCTGTCTGTCTGTCCTGCATATGAAGTACAGGTTTCTGGAAGTGAGACCTCTTCCTTAAGTAACTACAGAGAGGAACATGAACACAAAATGTTGAGCTGATGTAAAGGAATACAGTTGTATTTTCTCGAAAGACAAAAATGGCCTTAATGATGTTTCTCCACATATTCTGGTCTGATGTCCAAAAGAAGATTTGTTTCTAAGTAATAGTGTAACAAGCAGATTCACTTGCTTATTGACATCAGACATCACACAGGGGCAATCCTTTTACTTGTAGGCTATTTCTTGCTATCTCTAGTGTCTTTTGAGACCTTCTGTTAACTAGCAAATTGTGGAGTATTCTCACTGGACTTCAAAAATGCAGTTGAAGCCAGGAGAGAAAATGATGCAGTGAACCTCTAAGTAACAGACTCAAATGACAGACAGTAATACTAGATTTATTTCACCTACATTCTTTGAAGTGCCTTTCAAATTACTGGCCACATTCTTCTGGAATGAAGAGCTCCATTGTACATCAGCCTTAGTAAGAAACTGGGAACCTTAAGTATCCCATTAAGTACCTAAATACCTCTTAAAACATGTCCCTGGTGGTCCTTTCACACGTTTTTCTGAATTTCTGCAATGCATGACATGTGAGGGCAGTTAGAATGACGCTAGTGATAAAATCCAAGTGCCTTTAATTTTGAATGTCTCTGTGGGGCAGTGGCTTTTTTGTTTGCATCATTAAAAAAAAAACATTGGGGATAATTAGAAAAGATTAAATTATTAATAGTGTTTTTATTAGAAAATGCCAACTTGAATTTAGTAGTAGTGAATTGTACTCTGTACATTTTTCTTGTAAAAAAACACAAGGATTTAGCTATTTCCTTTAATATTCATGCTCAGAGTATACTTCTCCCATATTACCAGAGTGATATGAGAGGGTAATCAACCAGGGATGATACATGGATTCCACCTATCTTGGGCCAGCAGTTCCTAGGCAACAGAGGTGGTGAAACTTGTCTTCTTTTATACCCACTTCTCTAGGTCAAGTGCATTGGCTCGCACAAATCACTGTGGGGGTCTTTCTGACAACATACCTACATACTGTAAAATCTAGACAGCAGGCAAGATCAACCATTTGTCAGAGAAACACAGAGCACTCCCACAAATCAACTGAGAGAAAAGAGCTGCTTTACCAACTTCAACCATAGGTTCATTTATCCAGCAATCTGCCTCTGAAAGTGGTCAGTAGCAAATGTTTAGGGAATATCTACAAGAAATGCAGCATGAATAAAGCATTTTTTTTTCTCTAGATCCTACCTTTCTAGGGTGGTGCACCAGTCTGCTGTTCAGATACCTCCTTGACCAAAAGGTACATTTGGACCAGTGTGTATAATGACAATGGGTGGACCAGTCCTCCATCTTCGTCTTATCCTGCTTTCTGATGCATTTCTATTTCTTGCTTCTCCTGCATCTTGTGACAATGAATTCAATACCTTGATGGTGTATGGTTTGGGAAATCTATTTCCTCAGTCTTTATTTTCACACTTTATTCTCATTGTGTGCTCTCTAGATGTTAAGCTTTGCTTCTAAGCAAAACATGATGATACTTGCACAGGCTAGCTGAAGGTGTTAGGAAACTCTCCTTTCCTAGCAAACCGTCCTAGGTCCACAGAGATATACTGCCTGGTTTCTAAACAACCCTAACCTCGTTTATGAAGACAAGTTGACTGTTCCTTCTACTGTTAGCCCATCTTTTTCTTTTTTCCCCTTTCCATCTCCAAAAATGTCAATAAAATTTTTTTACATGCCTGAAGAAACTGCTAGAGATTTGTTCACATTCTCTTTTTGTATAAGGAAGTGAAAAATGGTGTACCTCCTTGAACAATACAGTAAAGAGCACACTTATTGCTAGTAAATGACTTCTGCTTGCTAGCTAGTATTGTTCCACCAGCCTTCATCCATTTTTGCTAAAAACTGTCTTCACAACACATGTCTTAGCTAGAAGTAATCTTAAAAGGAAAAGGATTCCAAATTCCGTATTATTATCTATAGATGTACTTTACGGTTTTCTCTAACCAATTTTCAGCCTGTGAAAGTTACAGAAGCTGCACATAGACAATTTCTGTATTATTTTAAAGCACACAAGCAAAGCATGAACCTGAAGGTCAAAGTGATTTTATTACCATATAAAACAAAACTGAAATAAAGAGGCAACACTGCTATTTTATTTTCAAAAATAAAATTAAATGGCACACAAGTATTCCCACAATACGTCACTGCCTTGAAAGCATGCAGTTTTTTGTAGCTGTATGGTAACAACTTCTGGCAATAAAAGCAAAAACTGTACTGGTTTTGCAGATGACTTTAAGCCATGGCCACCAGATATTAAAAATATAAAAAATTTGAAAATCCCCTATTGTGCTAACAAGTGGTGATTCATATGAAAACCACATTGTTCATTGTCATTCAAGACTAATTAATTTTCTGAAGCTAGCATACAGTTTCTCTGTTCAAGAGATTCAGTCGATGCCATTATAGAGTTATCCAAGACCATGAGTCATTTCCTAATTCTTCTTCTCTCAGTACACAAAGGATATTGCACTACATTTTAAAAAAAGAAATAACAAAGAAGCAAAGGTAGGAAAAACTTACTGTATTTCCCTATGATCTGTTACTGTATGACCAGTCCTTGACTCAGAGTCCACAGCAAAATCTATTTTACAAGGCCTGTTCAACATTGGTCTAGAATAGAGCAGTGCAATACTTCTGTTGTAAAACCACCAAACGTAACCAGAGGCTGAGGTTTCCAAGAAACAGCAAGAGCTTTGGTTTNAACGTAAGCTTGCTAAATGAAATTAAGCACTTTTGTAAATCTGGTTGAAACAGAGGACTAGGAACAACCTTCTCAGGGAAGGAATTAATCTTCTTAGGAGCCAAACCACCACCAGAGTGTCACATCTGGTTAGCCAATGCAGAGAAGGAACTGGGTTTAAGCAGGGCCTCGTGTGACAAGGGACAATACTGAATTTGGTCTCAAGAAACATGAGTGTTTCTAGCTCTTTCTGCAGAGAACTCTTCCATTTGCAAAGTTACAAGCAATCAGGAGTGGAGATATCAAACTGCTATAGCAGTTTGGGTTTGGGCAAAAATCCTTGGCTTCTGAAAAGACAGCTTATTTAATTTGGATGTGCAAGTCACAGCCTCCTTCCAGCTCACACACGGTGGGAAGGACTTAATGTAATTCTCATGTACTCCTGGCTGATTAAATCCGTTTCAAAGCAAAAGGTATGCTCACTTTCATTTAGCAAGCTTACGTTACCCGATTTTTAATCATCTCAAAAGAGCAAATCTTAACTACAAGAAAAGAGTGAACTGGGTCTGTCTTGTAACAAAATACTTCTCCTACAACCTTCCTTTCTCCTGCCCCTTCAGGACCAAAACAAAGGCAGGCAGGACACTCCAGAAAAGGCAATGTTAGGGTGATGTACATTGGGAAACCAGATGGAGATCCTCTTCAGTTTCGAGTTTGCTATGGCAGAGTAAGTCATTTTGCAGTATGGCTATCTACTGTGAATTCTTAAGGCTCCACCATCATCACTGGAGCAAGGATAACAAGTTTCCTGTTGACAGCAATGGAGCAGTGTCTGT
>VYZW01040954.1:33391-57500 GCA_013401315.1 Balaeniceps rex | reverse complement strand
AAGCATTCTATGATTCTATGATTCTATGATTCTATAAATCAAGTCAAATATACATATGCTGATACAGGTAAGACATTATCTGATTTTAGTGCCTCTTTGTTCTGTACAGTGAATTCCAAATATCTTTAAAGTCTCTATTGATCTCTCCACCATGCACAAGGAATGAGTCTTTTAAAGAACTGCTTTTAAGCAATATCAAAATGCATCTTTTAGGAAATACTTTTGGAAATGCTGTTGTTTCTGGCTGCAGCTATGGCTTTCCAGTGTGAAAACTTATATTTGATTTACTGAATCTTGAATGTTATATGCAGTTTTCCATGCTTCAGTCATATCTATTAAGTAGGTTCTGAATTGTTTTAGATGTCACTAAGTACTTTTTTGGCGGTCTTTGATGTTAAGATGCATTAAATGAGAGAGCTCTACTCAATAAGGAGTCTTATACTTTTATTTTTTCTCCTTTGGTGAAGATATTTGGATTGACATTAAGAATCAGGCTTTAAATTTGCACAGTTGTATCCACATATAGGAAATGACCAAATGACTTAGGAAAGTAAATACAGGTAACTGTTAAAATAGAGGATTTAGTTCTTCACTTTTTGGAGGAGATTGGGAGCAATGCTACAAAACTCAGTAGTTACAGTGATATAAAATTATCAAAATTAGGATGTGAAATTGCTTTATGGACTCATGTTTATATGGCATCTGGCAAATTAAAGATGATAACAGATGCCTAATTTCAGGACAAATCGGATCAGTTGTGTTTCTCTGAGATTACTCAGCTATTGATTTATTTTACCTTATCTGGTTTATGCTGAATTCTCTCTACTACTTCAAGGACAAATTATTAGCTAAAATTATAGCAATGGCTTTTCCCCCTTTCTTCTGTATTTTGGGGGATGGAAGTGAAGACGCACTGTCCAAAACAAGCAAACAATATCTCCAAGAATAAAAACTTCTATTTTTCACTGGACAAAAGTTGTAAAATCTGTGTTTTAGTGAAAAGAGTTTTTTGTTTTAGTTAGAAATATTTTCATTTTTCCAATCCCAATTTTCTATAGATAAACAGTTTCAATAGTTCCCTTAACCCCCTTCATTATTTTTGTTACAATATGCAAAACAAAACTTGCTGGAAACAGTTTTATATCATCTGTGTTGATAGAAAAAAATAGAGCAAAAGCCTACTCTCTGATTCACATTCTCCTAGGAACAATATTTTCTTCTAATATTTCATTTGGTTTCCTGTCCTTTAGCAGGGGTTACCACTCTCTGTCTACATCTCATCAGCCAGGATGTAGTGTTTTCCAAGCTTGCTCATACACTGTGGTACATGTTGAGTAATTCCATTGACATAAATTGATTTACATAAAAACCCCAAGATCCTGTGGCTTTATTTGTCTAAGTGGCAACTCCCTCCAGAGTGGTTTGCATCTGTTGAAAATTCATCCTTGAATTTTTCTTTTTCTATTTTCTTTTTCCTTTTCTTCTTTGTTTTTATATAGAGATCAACTGGTTAATTTTGTTCATCTTTTTTGTCATGAGATGATTGTGAGCAACATATCTTTTAAGAACATTTGTCCTCTTTAACAATTACCAGATTCTACTTAGAGTATAATGAAATTCAGATGGGTGTTACTGAGCATTGAATTATTAGTATTTTGTATCTACTTTTATAATTGAATGTTGTTCCAAGTTTACTGATATTTCCTTTTTCCTTTTTTTTTTTCTCTTTTCCCTTCACTATGGTTATTTTGTCACTACCCATCATGGTGAAAGCAAGACAAATACAGTGAGGGAATTTGATATTAGCACACCAAGTTATTCTTGTATAAAGGAAGCAAATGTCAGTCTGTGACAAATTCAAAGGTTGACTTCCATGATCAGGAAAGCAATGATTTTTTCTGTCTCTGTCTTATTCAGAGTGCAGATGGGATGCTGCATTTGGTGTTAGTGTATGCAGCACGGAAAGCACCTAGAGAGACTGGAGGCTTAGCAGAAAGCTTAAAGAGTTTGAAGAACCGCTGACTAAAGAGACCAAAGATTTATGTGTGCGCAATTTTTGCATACTAAAATGTGTAGAAACACTTGAGTATATCTATTTTATTTATACTTTCCTCATTCTTACAATTGTTTTACAGAGCTATTGATCATTGGAAAACGGGCTTCTCTCACCATCTACTCCTTTCTTTGACATGAGTTTACTGCTGTAGAGAGAGGCCCATGACATTGAACCCTTTATTTCCATGGAAAACACGTGTGATCTGTCCCTCTTCTTCAGTGCCTTAGCCAAATGCATCCAGACATCTGGATAACTGTGAAATCTATAAGTCTAATTTAACTGATTTAAATGCCTTCAATTTCTCTTCCTATCCAGTTGATCTCTCATGTAGAAAGCCTCACATGCACCGTGATTGTTTTGAAGTCCAGGCAACTGTTTGTCCTCTCATGTCTAGTTCACTATAGCGTAGCTCCACTGGCTCTGTGAAGTTCCACTTAACTTACACAAATAATTATGCAAAATTTCCATAAAAGTGAAATCAAAATGGGATCTCTGACAAGGAATAGGATAATGTCTCTGGAGTCCCCAGGTTTACAATCTGTGGCTGGTGACAATGACGCTGTGTCACTCCATTGACTTCCATGAACTTTGGTGGTAAAAAAAGAATGGCTTCAGTTTTACAAAGACCTTATTTACTCTAACACATCTTGAATGCTAATGTATTCCTACATTTTTTTTTTTTCGACATGACGCTATTTTTCCCCCCTTCTGTGTTATGCAGTTTAATTATATGCAGACCTTGCATGTCATTTTCTAATCCTCTGTGGTTCATTTGAAAGCCTTGTAAAATAAAACTAATTGGTGTGTTCATTAAAATGTCAGGAATATTTTTGAGTTCAATTAGATAATACAGCAGTTTTATCCAAAGTGTGCTTATAGTACAATAACTATGTCAGGAGGATGTAATTAACAGCCATTTAAATGAACAATTGTCTTAAATTTTTCTGGTTCTTCATGCATGATTACTTAATCAAACAGCAAAGTTCTTACAGGCTTATCCATTTGAGAGAAAGGTGAAACGCTATAAACTTGTATTTAAAAAGTCAAATTGAAAGCTGTAAAACTACTGAACTAAAGAAGTCAACTACATAAAAATGAAACGCAGAAATATACTTTACTTCAATGTCAGCACATTACAGCTAAAATCCAGTCAGAAAAAGGAGAATTTAAAGCATGGTCACCAATTTTTGGGAAAGAACTAACATTTACATTGAATGAAGGTCAAAGGTCAGAATCACAGACTCATAGAATGGTCTGGATTGGAAGGGACCTTTAAAGATCATCCAGTCCACTCCCCTGCCATGGGCAGGGACTTCTTCCACTAGATCATGTTGCTCAAAGCCCTGTCCAACCTGAACTTCAGCACTTCCAGAAATGGGGCATCTACCACTTCTCTGGGCAACCTGTTCCAGTGTCTCACTACCCTCATCAGAAACATTTTCTTCCTTCTTAAACCTACCCTCTTTCCATTTAAAACTGTTGCCCCTTGTCCTGTCACTACAGGGCTTGCTAAAAAGTCTTTCTCTCTTTCTTATAAGCCCTTTCTATAAATTGAAAAGCCACAATAAGGTCTCCCTGGAGCCTTCTCTTCTCCAGCTGAACAAGGCCAGCTCTCTCAGCCTTTTTCCATAGGAGAGGTATTCCATCCCTCTGATCATTTTCATTGCCCTCCTCTGGACCTGCTCTAACACGTCCATGTCTTCCTTGTACTGGGGACCCCAGAGCTGGATGCAATACTCCAGCTGGGATCTCACTGTTGTGCTGCATAGTTTTGCTTGCATTAGAATATTTAAGACATTAGGGCCTACTGCTCTATTTGCCTCTTATTTTGACATAAAACATCATTTACTGTTCAGTTGAAGGCTGCACCTATGTTTGTTTCTGGCTTCAGTGGCCTTAAATGCAATTGTGCAAAAAGTACATATTAGACAACATATTAGACAGAATTGTTCCTAATGGTCCTACTGGGTAAGGAGACCATGGCTTCCAAAAGGGTTTAGCAAGTACAGCTTTCTTTTGGAAATGCAGAATCACAACGAGTAATATCACATAGAGTTTTATAAAAATTACTGAACTTGGTTAGAATTATTTTTATTATCCATTTTCATCCAAATATGCCAGTTTGTCAAAATAGACATTTTGTGGTAAAGTCTGTTTTTGTTGAGCATCTTGATTGATGTTTTTTGTTTCCATTTCAAGATTACTTGAAAACAATTGAAAGATTAATATAAATTTTCTTGATTCACTTATGACTTTGTTCTGAACTGCAAGCTAACTGTAGTACATCATATGCAAAAAATGTGGGAAAGAAAGTTCACACTCAAACAAAACCTTTCCCTTGGCCTAAAGTTAGTCAGGAAGTGAATTTATAGATGATAAAAATATTTCTGTCTGATTAGGTGAAAAGACAAAAATCTAAAACCATCAAAAGGCTCCTGAAATGGGGAAAAGCATTCCTTGCCCACCTTCAGAGATCACAGATTCACCTGAAACAATGAAAACCACTCAGAACATAATCAAAGCTGATCCTCCATCTCCTGGAGCTTTAAATAAAGCTGTGCAACAGCTGGAGCATACAGTGTAAGTGCTGACGCTCACTTTTGTGTCAGGCGGGATGGTCAGCACCTGAATATACTGCTGTTTTGTGATGGACATGTGAAATTCCTTGGTCTGATAGTTACTGAAAGAGACAATGTCGTGCTTTGGTCCTGCCAGGCACTTAAGGCTTTGTTCAGGTTGGGAAGTATGAATACAATAAGCTGCAGAGAGATGGAAGAGTTGCATTTTTCTCAGTGAAACCTCCCTCTTGGCATCGCAGCTCTGTGGCCAGCTCGCATTGGCAGTAGCTTGTGGTTGCACTGCGAGTCACATGGTGGTTTGACAAAGGAGCCTGTTGCGCCAGGGTTCTTGGCAGCCCAGATTGTCCAGATTGTGCTGTCTTTGTATCAGTGGGTTTGCTGGTGGTGTTGGCTGATCCTATGTGCTCCAGACAACATAATGTCCTACGAGCAATCTCTGGTGTTGACAGAGCTTATGTGTGCATCAAATCTACATCACTTTGGGAAGCTGATGTGATGGCAGGAAAACTTACTCTTGACACAGTCTGGGCCCCTGGGGACTCTCCTGTTATCTCTGTGGTGGGAGAGCATTTTGCGACCGGGTCAGAAGTCACATTGCCCTTGATACACTCATATGATGATAGCCAGCTAGGCTCTACTGGCATTGACCACCTTTGGCCATTGAAACCTGGTTTCGACATGGTCCTTCCGTTTCCACCTCTTGCGGCACGAAACCTAACCAGCATCTCCTGGTTTATGACAGTCTCCCTGTAGCCCCCAGCTGAGGTGGGGACTTTGTGTTTTAAAAAATGTCCTTCCTTAATAATATTTTGTTGTTATTCTCCCAGAGTAAGTTAGGCAGACTCCAGACTCACCATTCGAAGACAGGAGCAGGAAACCAGATAACAGAATAGTGACTGTGATGCACAAACTCCTGTACAAGTTTTATGGTTTCCTCCTCCCCTGATGCAAGAACATAAATAAAAGACCAGCTCTGTAAAGTATTCTTCAGCAGGATACAACAGAAGAGAGATTAAGTTTCAGTAGGCCACCTTTGTACTCGAATGTGGTGTTTGCTGTCTCTTCTCAAAGCTATATCAGCTGTTCTGCAAGCTATAAAGGAATTTTCAGCTGCTTTGTCTTGCTGGCTTTCATTGCTGTTTTTTAATTAAAGCTTAAAGAATTAAATGAACAAGGGATGCTGGGGTTACACAAGGATAAGAAAAGATCAGGCAGTCAAATCCACCAAGGTGCAATGGGGCATAGGCTGATTCTTGGATTATCATACTGAATGATTGTTTTTTCCAGTTTAAAGCATAAACATTAATGCATTTTAAGCATCTGGGTCAGGCTGACAATGTACAACTGTCTGGAAGAATTAGATCTGAAACAGATTGGGAGGTACTTTATTAAAATTTTGGGTGTGATTTGCAAAAGATGTTACAGCAGAAGGCTTCTTTCTGTTATATCATTTTGCACTGGGAATGGAGAAATTAATAATCAAATACTTAATAAGAGATATACCTATTTGGAAGTGAACAGCTATTGCATGAGGCATAATTTTAACTGATACAGTGGTATATCTATTTATTAGGCACAAACATTTTTAACATTGATTGTTTTGTTTACAAACTGTGGCCACATTGTGTAATTTAGCTGTAAGCTGCCATATTTAATTGAGGTAGGGGAGGAAATTAAGCTATCAGCCACAGTCCTAATATTTACAGACACGGAGCGCTACTTTTCCATTACTCTTGTAATGGATGCAGTTTTGAATTAATTTTTAGAACTGCCAGGAATAGCAGCATATTGGATTCTCTTGCTATTTTATTTTATGTTCTGTGTCCCTGCAGTGTCTCTTGATTGCTACTCATTAGAAACAGGCTACACTTGTGTTTATCAGAACAAAAATATTCCCCTTCTTGTACCTTGCAATCCAAACTTTGCCTTGGATTTAAAAAGATACAAATTAAATATTTAAAAGTTTCAAAGACTGTATCTTCTACCATTTTAAACAATGATGAGCCTTTAGGATGAGCTGAGAGGATTTTAAAATGTATTTCATATGCCATAGGCAACAGAACTGTGGTTATTCCTTTGCCTCATTTTCTTTTATGGGAATAATAACATGTGTTTATCCGGAGATGAATACCAGGATTTTATTTCCATGGTGTGGTGGGATAATGACTGGATAGGTAAAGTGGTAAACTGGGGCTTGGAAGAGTCATGGTGTGTTTCTGGCTCTGTTACAGAGCTGTGGGTTTTGCCTTGCACCAGACTTTTAATATATGTCTGGGCAGACCACTTAGTTTTGTATTAAGCCTATACTAACAGCCTAAGATGCCCTCGATCTCCTGTGGATCACTGCAATGCACAGTAGGACTGAAGGCTGGTAGAGCATGGCTGGGTGTAGATGATGGCTGTGCACCACAGGTGTGTATAGGGGACTTGGAGGGCTCATGGCGGGCTCTTTGGTTTCACCTAACTGCTGGTAATCCACTTCTGGTGTGAGTGAAGTCCTTTTATTCATGACTTGTGTCAGCAAACAAACTGCATGACTGGAGTGCAACAGCCTCAGAGATCCTATGAAGCTGAGCGTCACTGAACTGTATGCAACTTCGTTGGTGCGAATGGGTATAAACACGCTGGTTTTGAAGTTATCCCTGTTTATACCACCAAGAAGAGGATTCTGTTGAAGGACCCAGACAAGTGTCACATCAATGACAGTCCAGTTTTGGGGAGTTTCAGAGAATGTTTTGCCAGCCTTCTGGGCTCATTCTTCTTCAAAGCCCAAAGCCCATTTGGGCTTTGCAGCTTGATGGATGTCTATGTGAAAATTATGGCTGTGGGACCTGAGAGTGGTCTTCATGCAGCTGTACTGAGCCATATTATTTGAAGACATTGGGCTGTGTTGTGTTTGGATAACTGTATTTGGAGCACTGCTTCTAATGGATTTTGCAGAATATGCAGCAGCTCCAGGTGTATCATGTATATGTCTTTGTGTAAACTCGCAAGCGAAATGTTATTATAACATGACAACTGCAAAGAGTGAAAAACCAGGGGATCTCAGGAACTCCATGACATTTACTACCATTAGGCCCCAAAAGGAGTTTGGGTTTGCAGAGTCTTAAGAGAAATGTTTCTATAGATGCATCCACTCCTGAATCTCTCTACAGCATCAAGCTCTGGTCTCTGAATGGCTGTCCTTTAAAACAGCTCACTTAGAGTCACTGGGGAGCTGATCTAGACTTCACTAATGGCCTGGTCGTGAAAATGCTCGAATGGCAGTAGCAATCATCTGAACTAAATTGTGTCTCATACACAGCACTATTGAAATATCAACACAGGACTTTTATCCCAGTTACATAGATGGACAGAAATTATTTATCCCTGTAACTGCCAGTTGCTTGTTTGGTAATCCAGCTAAAGCATAAGCTTTAATTAAGCCAAATCTCAAATTTACTGTAGAAAATAATGTGACATTGTCATATTCTAATTCTTTATTTGGAGCTGGAGAAGCTGAGTTGCTAAGAGACAACATTTTTTTAAAAAAAAGTGACTCTTCTTCATAGTTTCCTAATTAATAGTCAATGTCTAGCATTTATATAATGCTAGTCTCAGCAGATCATACAGAGGCTGAATCTTGTTTTCTCATTGTACAGAGAGGAGGAATGAGGTAGGGGAAAATGAAGCAACACCTCCAAAGATGGCAGCAGGTCAGCAGCTGAACAGGGAGTGATGTCCTCTGGCCTTTGCCTCCTCCAGCAGCTCAGATCCTGTGCAGGGTAGACGTGATGCTGCATTGCAGAACTGCTGAAAGTACAAATATGCAGATGGTAGAAGGAATGTTTCCAAGTATCCTTGTTACTCAGTTTTCCACTGGCAGCCGCCTTTCCATTGACAGCAGCAGGGCCATTCATATAGATCTTGTGAGTCACCATCACCTCTTTCTGAAGGCTCTTATTTATATAAAACTGCACACCATGAATACTATTCTTGTCCCGAGTGATCCTGTCATTTTTTCCCCAGTGCCAGTCATTGAATCAACTTCATTGCCCATTCTTTTATGTGGCCTTCCAATAATTCACTTAGCTGCTTGCATATTTCTGTCTCTAGACAGACACAGTGCATAAAAGCAGCTTCTAGATAAATGTATGGACATCTTTCCATTGCGTGAGTGCTAGTCAAAAGCTTTACAGTCAGACTTCAGAGCAAAAGCAGTGAAGCAGTGATACTATGAGCGTATGTTCCCACTCATGCACTTTTTTTCTCCCTGGAGGCTCTTGGCTGCAGCCAAGGAAATATCTTCATTGTACCTGAGAAATAATAAAATATTACTAACACTTATCACTGCCTTAGCTTCGTGAAACCCATTCTAAGCCTGCAGTGTAATGCTGAATAGGACAAACAGGATGAGAGATGCTTTAATTAGTGTATAGGCAGTTAAGATCAATAAGTCTGGTTTCAATGAAAATGTTGCTGTAGTGCGGCAATGCTCATTTAAATTGCCCACATTTTTTAAAAAAACCTTCCTCACTAACATTTGGTGTGGCTGGACTTTTAAAATCAGCTCTTTAAAAGTGAAATGTTATTTTCTCATGGACTCGGAGGCAGAATGTAAAACCTCTGTGTGTTGTACAGCATCATCTATGTTTTAAACTTGATGGAAATAAATCCTACAATCAAGTCTACCCTAAAAGGATCACATTAGAGAAGCAACATGTCTAATATTTTGGATATGCTTTGGTTCAGTTAAACTTCCACTGCAGAAAACCACTTAAGGACAGGTTCCCTATTAAGCCACTTGGCCTTTAATATGACTATGACTTGCCAGCTTCATTTTATATTTCTGTTATCATCCTTATGGATCACAACAGTAAAGAATATTTTGAATGATGCAACCTATTTTGTCTTGTCACTTGTGTTAATTTTGTGACTTTATTGCCTGTATGTGTGTTGGTCTTTTTTTTTTTAAGGATCCCTAGTAGTAATATCCTCTTTATTTATATCTTTCACACTTTATTTGTCTTGCACTGATTTCTTTGTTGGCAATGAAAGTGAAGAATGTTGCATGAATACCTCTGCATATGCACATCCACATGCAGTGTCACCTTTACTCCATAAAAATGCATATATCGGTGGGCTTTGCAGCTCTTATACCTTCATTTTACTTTCATTTTCTCCCGGGCTGGAAAAATCCTGCAAGCTTTCCCTGTGCATGCTAGTAAGACTGCTTCAGATGTGTTGCGTGGGCAGGATGCTCTTCTCAAGTTTCTGCTGGGTGAACAACCACTGTTTCTCATCATGACTGCTGCCTGCTGCAATCAAACTCCAGAATCATTCTGTTCTGCACTTTGATTGAATCCTCACATTTGTGGCACTGCCTGGCCACGAACTTGGCAACCCCGTTGGCAGGGTCAGCCACTGATGTGCTGAGCTCTTCTGCTAGGACCGCTAAGTGTAATTTACATGTTTCAATGCTTTCTCAGCCTGAACGCTAGAAAATGAAGTCTCAGGGAAATCTGGCAACCGGTGCTGTGATTCCCAGTGAGAGCTTTGTCTGCCAATTAATCAGCAGAAGTATGCTCTGGTGGTATATTCATGGTGTACATATATTCAGGCTATTATGATATGGAGTGTTTTCCTTTCCTTTTTGTCTACTGCATGTCATTTCTCATCCTCTTCGTTCCTTTTTTTCTGAAATTTAAGGTATTGAAAAACACATAGTTACCATATAGAATCTATACATATATATTTGAAATCTGTCCAATTCAGAGCTTGAAGAGCAAGAAATGGAGTAATTTAGCTGAAAGGATAAATCACAAAGCTGTTATTGTGCTTACTGTCACTGTTTCTTTTTTTTCTTCCTCCGCCACAGCACTGAAGTTTTTTACAATGATTTTGAAGAAGGCAAATCATTTCCTCAAACCAATGTTTGAAGCTGTCCTGCTTTGAGAAAGATGATATTTTCCTTAGCAGTATGGTCACTGAAATGAGGCTGAAATTATTTGGGGATAGTGTATGGCTTGTCTCATACAAGGAACAACTAGGTCAATCAATATTATGGCTTCTGTCAGACCTATAGAAAAAAAAAATCTCACAGAAACCTCTGCAAAGCTCATAGTAAGGATCCATGAGCTGCTTTAGTCCTTTCATAACCCGTGTTATAAGGCAGTATATGAGGACAGTTACTTTGGTGGTTTCTGCAGCATTTTCTCCTGCACATCTTACCCTAGAAGCTGCAAGTAATGACTAAAGAGATGGGAGAGGATGAAGCAAAATTAGTGCTCTTTCATCACAATATTGTTGTTTTCTCCAAGGAAAATACATTGTCCTGTTCATATTCAGGTTGTGATTTGACCAGTCTCCTGAAGGTATCTGTTGATGGGGGAAGGCAGCAACATGATATTGTGGACTTGAGTACAGCAAGCATAGGGGTATGGGCATATGGCTGACAAACAGATAATTGGGGTGTCCCAGGTGGACCCAACCCAGTTGAATGGGTTCAATTCAACCAATGAATCCTGGCACTAGTCAACAGCATTATATCATCAAGAGCATAGCATCCTCAACAGGATTGACGATACAACTGCATGGTCTTTAGCTTGTGATTC
Source organism: Balaeniceps rex (assembly GCA_013401315.1). Lineage (NCBI taxonomy): Eukaryota > Metazoa > Chordata > Aves > Pelecaniformes > Balaenicipitidae > Balaeniceps > Balaeniceps rex. The sequence goes on along the minus strand of VYZW01040954.1, from coordinate 46,272 downwards.
CAGTCCCTGGCAAATCTGTGCCGAGGACCACTGTGGGTTTGTACTGCTAAGAATCTACCTAGATGCCAGCTATGTAGGTCTGCAATGTGCAGTGCTAGCTGCAAGTGTAATATGAACACAGAAGAAGATGTGGATGTAACATTTATAATCCATGCAGGTTTTTACTGATGTTTTCTTTTCTGGTGTCTGACATTTTAGCCATGCATTGAATTGGATTGTTGGTAACATCAAAACTCTTCTGAGTTCTAGATTTGGACACAATAAAAAAGTCTCCAGCACACATTACAATATATTAATACAGATTTTTAAAAATTCTGTTTTGTAAAAAATATCCTGCAAAACACACCTCTCTTATGGGAGAAACTATTTGCAAGTGTATGCATGCACACATTTAGCTTAGCTCAGAAATAAAGGGACTCTTCATAATTCACTGTCACTCTTGCTATTATATTTTAAAATAGGATGCTTTAACTCATTAATTGCTTTTTTTCTTTTTAAATTATTTTCTTTATTCCTTTTCCACTTTGTGTTCTTCTTACTGAAACATTAGATATTGCCAATTCGTGCAATGTATTGAAGTCTGAAAAGATAGAATCTCTTGCTCTTGAAGTCATAAAGCAATAAATACACAAACACTGTGAATTTCCCACCTCATCAGACCCTCAGTTTTAAATCAAGGATAGTAATGAGGGTGATTTCTAGAGCAGGTAATTTTGACTGTGAAGACAGCATCATAAGTCTCAGATTGATTGTCCTTGAATTTTTCATCACCAGATATTGTATGATACTGCATATTTGAGCCATTTGTTTAGTCACAGCATTTAAATTGAAAATAGAACCATCATAAAAGCTAAGAATATTTAGATATCTTTTCCAATGCTATCTACACTTGTATTAACAAGTTGGGAATATAAGAGGTATAACCAGAGGGAAGTATAATGTGCCATAAGTTGCTTCAGGTCCAGCTTTGAAAGAAAGGGGTTGTGTGGTTGGAGGTAGGAGAAACAAGAAAAGAAGGTTGTTTTATGAAGATGTTATCATCGTATGAATGCTCGGTAGAGGGATGAATAAAGGGTGAGGTCAAGACTGCCACGTGTTGCAGTTTCCAACATAGGATTTGTGTTATATCAAGTTATTTTAAAAATAAAGTTGTCCTGATGGGTTTTGTATCTATTGTTAAAGTTCCCACACATTTTCAGTTAAATTCTTAGATTGGGGAGTTTAGCACTGCAAGCTCTCAATGCTGAAACATTTTTTTTCCACTGATGCATCACCCTGGTCATAAATTCTAGCATACTAAAAAATCCTTGCTTCTCTTGCTCACACGAGTTAATAAGCCACGTACTTCGGCAGGATATTTTTCACAAAATAAAACAAGAAGCCTGCACCATCCTTTGTCAGATGCAGTCTGACAATAAGATGAAGAGTAATTATTTTGGTATTGATTCTGAAAGATTCAGATCCGTACACTTTAAAGGGTTAAACACTTTCTGTCTGTGCAACAGTTAGAGCTATGAAGTGTTGCAGTTGCTATAGAAACAGTGTATATTTGATTCAAATGAAAAAGAGTAAACAATGTCTTTTTATATCTCAAAGCTAAATGAAATGTGGCCCCTAACTTTGTAAGAAGTTATTATAAATACTTTTAAATCGCTCCAGAAAGATTTTTTTTTTTTATAAACTAAAGAAAACAAATAAAAAGAAGAAGGGAGAAAAGCATGTGGTGATGGTTCCTCCTGCTCCGTTGAGGACCTCACAGGCCACGGAGGGTCGTGGTGGCTTCGGAAGAGGACCCAACACCTTGACCAGCCACATGGCGCAGCCAGGGCTCCTGCGACTTGGGGCAATGCTGTTCCCCAGGCACTGATAATGATCTTCTGCCCATTGCCATAGGGGAGAGATGGTCAATGAGGTGCTGGCACAGCAAGTTTTGACCTCCTGAGCTCATTAAAAAGCTTGTGGGCTGCTATGCTCATTTGCTATCCAAAGACTTCTGAGGCCTTTTCATCAGGGTTCGGTTTACGTGTACATACCATGAAAGCAAAATGATGAGGGGGAGAAAAGGGACAATACAGTAATTCCCATTATCAGTTTTTCCCTTCTAACTAGTGAAGAGGGAAGAGACCACCTTTCAAATTCCCATCCCTCTCCTTCTACAGCCATCTCACAGCAGCTATGTGACAGGCAGAGACCTTGAAAGGCTGGTAAGAAATTTAAGGTCAAGCTAGTTGGTTTTTCTTAAAGAGAAACATGGGTTTTAATTAACAGGTATGCCCTATGGCAACAATCTCTTTCCTGCAGGAAATTTTGCCTTTTGTTAAGAAATCGCTTTTCCTTTTCATGCTAATAAGTTAAGAATTTTGAGAGTAAAAGGGAAGACATTTTCTAAATAGCTTTCCTAGTTAAGCCTTTCTAGACAGGAACACTGATCACACCAGAGACCCTGCCTAATGGTTTGTTACACATTGCTACCAACAACGTGCTGGATAAATTTACGCTGGACACATTAGTCCTCCCAAACCACCCATGCCAGCCTTATACTGCTCTTTATAACTTTTTTTCTTCTCGTTCATGTGCCTGCAGCCTTCTGCCCAGGCAACAGGTACCACAGGTGTTTTACTTGACCCTTTCCCAAGGGATTTTACTCTTCATTCTGTAATTTCTGGATGTGACCTTACATTGACTGTGGGGCTAATTAATAAATCTCAGCTTATTTGGAGACTGAGCTTGGCATGTCTGTTGTAAAGCTGATGGTATTGTGCCTGGTGAAGCTACATGGTTGTGTTATCGATTTCATATGTATTGACAAAAAACATAATGCTGCTGGGTTTATTTTCACAGGTTGTCACAAGTTTAAAAATGGTGGGAATAAAATGTTTTGTTCAGCCCAAAACAGATTGTGGTTGAGTTTTATTGCAGCCTTTCCATAGAGTGGAAGAAATGCAAAACATCCCTTTTGGAGCAATACAGAGTCATTAACTTTTCCATGTTGATTTATATAGGAAACCAAAATTAAAATGTATTTCCACATATCAAGTACTAATGGGACAAAACAATCCTCCCTGTGGGTAAGTAAATTTTGTATGTGTTTGATTAGTAATTAAGCCATACGTAATTTTTTTTCCCTGGCAAAAAATATATGAGCAAGAAGCGCTGAATGTCAGCAATTTTGCTTTCATATCTCCCAGAGCCTTGTTTGTAAAGAGAGTACTAAAAAATTTCATGGTATGAATCAGTGTGCAGAAGCTACCCGTGGCCTGAAGCAGCAGAAGGGCATTGTATGCATGGCAGCAATGACATGTAAACCTGCAGCCAAGCACGATCCTTTTTCGATTATATTCCACACAGTAAGTGACACTTACGGGGTCTAAGTCAGAACAAATTGTTTCTTTCTTTTTTTCTCCCCTGACACCATTTGCACCTTCTGCAGAGGAAAAGGACGTGTCAAATACATATGAAATGAGGTAACCTTGAAGGGATTGGGAAATAAATTACTTGAGAATAAGTGGTTTTCTCGTTCAAACTTCTGTGCTCTTTTGGAGTTTAGTGGCTTTTGCCCTGATGTAAGCTCCTTGAAAACTCCCATTGTCCATCAGTGCGGCTCAGATCTGTGCCATTCAATATATGGTTGGGCTGAAGAACAGGGAAGAGGAGCAACTGAGCAAAAAAATATGGGCCTGTCTGGCTTGTCACCTCTCCACTGCTGCAAGTGTGAGGGTTTGTGGTGCTGTTTTACGTTTTGTGAACCCAACATGGAAACTTTCTCCGCTGTGAGTGCTGCTGGAGATACTTGGAAAGCGCTACCATACACCTGTTTTCACAGTCCTCCACCCATGCGGGCTTTTAAAAATGCAGGCAGTACCTCTTTTTCAGACTTCAAGTACATTTGAAGCTCTTAAGAGGAGATCCAGGCAGTCAGACACAGCACAGGTCTGATCTCTGAAGTGGTCAGTGGTGACAGGAGCTGGTGGCCAGCAGGAGCACTGAGGACATTATGGAGCAGCAGCCAATTTGGGGCAGCTGGAATTGCAGCAATGAAGGAGCTTTCAAGATAAGGTTTAGAGGAGGAGGTTAGTGGGCTTAGGTGGGAAGGGAGGTGAGCCAAGGGAAAACTGGGCCAGGATGGGAAAAGCAATACTGAAAGAACAAATGAAGCTTTGAGTGGATGAGTGAGAAGGAAGAAATACAGCTCCCAAAAAGCAGCTCCAAGGTGGAAAGGTTAGGGAAGAACATTGGACGCGATGGAGTTTTGGGGTAGTAAATAGGAATTCTGGGTTGGGAAGCCCTGAAACTTTGGCCAATCTGTAAGATGGTGGAAGGAGGAGGGAAGGGTATTTAAAAGACACCTTGCCACTTGGGCAGCTGCAACTGGGATTTATTTTTAATGAGAGTCCCCACTTGTCATCTTCTTTCCTGTTGAAAAGATGATAGAGACTGGTCTGGGTTCATTTTGCAACACCAGCATGATTATGGGACACAGGGATCATTAACACCTACAATGCCTTCAAGATCTCAGCAGGCATTGAAAGCAAACCCTCTGGATTTGTTTGAGATCAGCAGATAAAAGTTTCCCAGAAGAGATTTTCCTTTCAACTAGAATCTATTTTCAAGCTGCCTTTTCACAGCAAGCTCGCAACTCCTTCCAAGCCACTTTTATTTTAGCTTGAAAATCTTTTAGGTGATGATAGCCCTGGTTGGGGAGGAGATAATAGACTCTGCAATGGCTTCAGCGATGTTCACTTTCCTTTAAACTGTGCAAGAAGCCCCCAACCATATCTTTTAATGAGGAGCCCTTGTTAAAAGGCCCCGAGGTAAGGAAATACTGCCAGTCTCAAATTCATGCCTCTGCTTTAGAAGCTTTGATCTTTGATATACCTATATGTATATTGTATTTGCAATGCAAAGATTGTTGATATGAGGATATTCGTCAAATGCTAATATTAGATCCCAGATGAATTTTGCCATGATCACAGACAAGAATCCACAGCCACAGGAAGGTTTTCTCACTCGTCAGGGAAGTGGCAGCTCTTGCTGTGCACATGGTTATTGTGGGTACTAGATCACAAAATAAATGGCTCTGGAAACCATACTTCCGTCATGCAGTACTGTGCACTGAGCTAGAGGTAAAGTCAGCAGGAAACACCTGAATAAACGCATAGTCCTATATGGCATTTAAAACCAGAACGGTATATTTTTGCCAGCATTACTCTTTTCAGAAGGAACATTTCCATTAATTGCATTATGAAAAATGTTGAAGCTTGCCAGCAACTCTGTTTTGTGCTCTTCTTGGTGGCTGTTTCCGGAGGAGAGGAGGAGTAAGTAAAAGAAGAAATTACATGTCAGAGCAGGGATTTGGAGTGAATGACTCAGGTTGTTAACAGGACAGAGTAGGGCTGCTCCTGACTGCCAACTGCATTTGGCTTCTGGGTGTCACACTTACTTTTATGGATTTTTAGCTTTGGTTTATTTGCGCTGAATTTACTCTTATGGATTTTTACTTTAACTCTCATAGGCTGCTGGAAACAAGATGGTAGACTATAGTGTTGGGAGGGAACACTATCGCCATTTGTATTTGTCTAACCACCTAGAAAGCAAATTTGCTTAACTTACTGCAGAGAAAGAGAAGCAGCACCAGCAGCGATTGCAAGAGTTAGTTTTACAGAGAGTAATAACCCCACAAGCAGGTCTGTGACGACTTTCCAAAACGGGCATGTGCTAAACTGATCTTCCCAGTATTTAATAGCTTTGGGAGCAATATGGGAAGACATCCATCTCTTTTCCCCCTAAGCTACATGTCGACAGCTTATTGGCTGGGGCAGCTGTTTTTATCCTGAAGGATGTGGGGTCTGAAGCCCATGAAGGATTTAGATACTGAAAAGTCAGGCATGGCAGGAGCTGGTTTTAGGGCTGAGCTTTCTATACAATTCACAGCAAGAGTCTGAACCAGCCTCACAGAAGACACCAGTGTGCTGGGAAGAAACCCCTGAAGTGGCCATGGGGCATAGGCTCCATGCGTGTTTTTTCCCCATGAGGACTTACTGAGGCTCTTTCTTTTGTCTCAAAATACACAGTCAGAGAGGAGGCAGTAATGCTACCCGTTCTTATCCAGAAGTCAACGCTTTTGTCTGATTTTGCACTTGGTAGACACCGTAGGTTTCATCTCACATCCATACATTGTGATGTCTGTGCTCCTATTTTAAACTAGCTAAGAAAAAAACAGGCTAGCAACTTTTTTTTTTTTTTTCTTCTGTTATGGTGGGTGTGTTTCTCGGTTTTATAGCTTTGGTTGTCCTAAGGAAAAAAAGCTGATGGGAGAATGCTCTGTCTGTATCATCCTCCTCCTCCTCCTGTATCTTTTGAATCCAGCGGCCAATTTCAACCACAATAAACCATGGATAAGAGATCACTAAAACAGTAACCTTTCTACAGGTTTTATTGAAATACATGGCTAAATAAAGCCGTGAGATGCTATTAGTCTCTCTGCTAAGCAGAAGATGCAGCATAAGATCAGTCTTTTTTGGATTATGGAGAAAACACTTGAGAGAGTAACTTTAGAAATGACCTGGTTGTTGGAAAGGTGTCATTTACAGCTTCCACTGACTCAGGCAAGAGCAGCTTATTTCAAGAGTACAGATAATGAACAGCATAAACTTTCTTATTTCAATGAAAACTCTTCACCATAAGCTTTCTGACTTTGTGGGAAACAAATGAAAGCCAACCTCTGATTACAGTGAAGAGAAAAGAAAACAAAAGAGCTTTCCCTTGTTGTTTTATGCTATCAAGTGGCAGAAAATTGCAAACCACTAGAAAAATAACCCACATCCTGTGCATGCACGTACATCCTCCATCCTTTTTACCCAGGCTTGCGACTCCCTCCTAGCACCTCTCCCTGCCTCAGGAGGGTGCAAGTGGGCAGCTCATGCCACACCGCTCCTGAGCTGGTTGGTTCTGCTTGCAGCTTTAGCAGGAGCTCATTTGAATGCCACTGACTTTCCAAGTGTGTGTTTTCAACTGTGGTTACTTCTGCTGTCCTGCCAAAACCAGGAACTTCCAAATAAGCAGTCACAGAAAAACAACTTATAATATCAGCTGCTGCAGGAGGTTCCAGCGAGTTGGAACTCTATTTATTATATGCTTGAGAGACTCACAAAATGGCACAAAGTTGTGCATTAATACATGGGCAGGCAGAAGACAGACAAGGCAGATGTTGCATTAACCACAGCTCATTGGAATTGGAGAACAGTTAGTCCCTTGTCATGCCTGTCTGAGATGGTCAGCTTGATAGCCTCTTTGTATAATCCCCAAGAAGCCTGCTAACATGCAGGCATGATTGAAATCCTTTTTGAAATAGTTGGCGAGTAGAGGAGGGCCAGATTTCTCCTGTTAAGTTCCTCTAACTAACCTGCTCTGTCTCCAAGGCAGTTGTGGATTTAGTGTCTGTTCCCAAGTGACTACCATAGGGGAAATCTGTTCACTAGCAAGCAGCTGGGATGTTTAATCACCGTTGCTCTTCTGCTGGACCAGAGAAGGAAGATGTGAGCATGCAAACAAGCCTCAGTGCAAAAACAAGGTCTTTACCTTAAATTGGCAATTACAGTGGTGAGTGGGGGTGCCAGCAGGCCTTTGCTCCCCCAGCTCAGCTGTGGCAAGGTGACACATGCAGAGGGATGGCAGGCAGACAAGGGACAGTTGCAGGAAATGATTATGCTGAGGAAGAGTGTGGTTCACTCCTGCACTCTAAAATAAAAGTCTTCAGAAACTGAATTCTTCCCCTTGCTCTAATTTTCACTCTGATTGTATTAATGGCCAGTTCCACATTAATTACTTTCACTCCAGTATCTCCACCTTTGCAAGCCACAACTTCACTGCAGGATTAAGCACCTGTCAGGTCTTCAGAAGATTTGTTTGTATTTGTCCCAAAACCCCATTTCAAACAGGTTATGAATGGGAGAAGCAAGGACTTATGATATCCAGTTCCTTGTTCTAAATGAAATATTTCTCTATACATAATACTTAATGCTATGCTCATTGTATCATAGTTTTGTAAATTATCACCTTAGTTTCTATGAAAACTTGTATAATCATAAATCTTTGTATGTACATAAAAATGATTGAGATTAACAGTTGGAGTTCCACCTTTAGGGCCTGCAAATTCAAGCTCAGAGGATGAGACCAGTTAAATGAAAATGAAGTGAATTAGATGCATTTTATTTTGGTTAATTTTTGGAGCACATATGGTACGTTATCTTTTCATATTATGGACACACCATTTCTGGGTTTGCACATGACGATGAATATTGGTTGGTTTCCCCATCTGGTACCTTATTCTGATTAAAAAAAAAAAAAAAAAAGTTGTTATTAGCCAGTAAGGTCAGTCAGTCTGCTGCTGGAGCAGCCTTCTAATATGATCACAGCTTGTATTTTTAATTTAACTTGTTCTTAGACTATTACTTGAGTCCCTCATGTTTTCTCCCACTATAATCACTTGAGGCTTGTGGATCTCTGTGAAAATGTGTGACTTAATGACATCTAAAAAGGTAGGGGGGTTCGTTTTGGTTTTTAGTTTAATCAAGGTATTCTTGCTAGTAATGGAAATTTTCACATATTATGTCCCCTAACCAGCGCTGTAGAGAGGAGAACAAGGAAAGCAAAGGTACTTCTGATCTCTTTGTTTGAAAGTAATCCATGTACAAGGGAAACAGCTGACACGTACTGTACATTTCTCTACTATGCATCAGATGTGACACCTGCAACCCATCTGAAGAAGTAATTTATCATTACATGTAATTGCTTTTTTAACTTATGTTATTTAAAGCAATTCATTAGTGGGGTGTTTGAAAAGTCTCTCTAATAAGCCTAAACATTGAAGATTTTAAATTTTTTCTCCCTGTTTCCTTCCCCACTCCCACCATCAAAATAAAGTAGAATTACATTTATCTATTCAGAAGGAAGACAAAACAAAGTTCTGCGGAAAATAAATGGCAGGAGGAAAATATGAAAGTCTAGTTGAAACAAAACTGTCCAGTTAACGATGTCACCCATTTCTCCACCAGGGATAAGCAAGACACTAGCATACACAGAATGGGAGAAGATCATGAATTAATACATTTTTATGGAGGATCTCTGTTTGTAAAAATGGAGAAAAAGGAAAACACTGGATGGGATGGGGAAAATGCCAAGCTGTTTTTCAGATATCTTCTACTGAACAGCCTTCCAAATTTACCATAAGTCAGGCAATTGGTCTGGGGCATGTTTTGCAGATGGATCAACAGCAGCCCATCTTCAGCTGGGCATTTCTGAATCTGCATNAAGATCATGAATTAATACATTTTTATGGAGGATCTCTGTTTGTAAAAATGGAGAAAAAGGAAAACACTGGATGGGATGGGGAAAATGCCAAGCTGTTTTTCAGATATCTTCTACTGAACAGCCTTCCAAATTTACCATAAGTCAGGCAATTGGTCTGGGGCATGTTTTGCAGATGGATCAACAGCAGCCCATCTTCAGCTGGGCATTTCTGAATCTGCATGACAGATGGTGCAAACACACTGGCATGTATTTTCTGGATCAGAAGGTGGATTTTTTTTCAATCTTCCATCAGTCTTTTGGCAATGTAGCTCTTGGCAGCAATAGGTGGATAAGGAGTGACAGAGTATCTGAAATAAGTTAGATTCCTTTGTTGGATTTTTATCAGAGTAACTTTGAACTGAATTATATCTAATCCTCTTTCTTATTTCTTTGACAACATGCTGCAATGCTAGGAGCTCATGGAGAAGAGATATAACCAGAAAAAAGGTATATTTGCTCTTTGATGTCTCAGTTAATCCAATATAACTCTATTTTGTGTTTCTTATTCTGTGGAATATGGAGAAACAAGGAAATAACCATTCAAGAAATAAACCAATGAGGTCAGCTATGGACTAGTGGTTTTTCCATTGGGCATTGAACAGTAGGATCTGTCTGTCTTCTAAAATTGTAAGGTATTTTCTTGAAGTCAGACTGAGAAAACAGTATGGAGTAACAGGCACCAGTGAATAACACATTGCACTTGCACAAAGGGCAAAGAAATTTTGTCATTGGTATAGAAAGCACATTCACTTCTAACCTGCCTCAGTAGTAGCTGGGTCTGCTCTGTCTGGGGAGAGGAGCATCTACAAGCATTTGTTTGTCCTCTCTCCAAATGCTTGGTGTACAGCCTGTGCTTCCTGCAGTGTCCTGCCCAGGGAGATGGAGTGGTATATTGGCACTGAGGACCTGTTCAGTCCCATGTGTCCTGGATGTCCTGCGGAGTACATACATCTCAGGGACATTCAAGGCTTTCTTGAAGGCTTGTCATCGGCAATGGACATGTACCTCTGTTTAAGAAATGGCAGGAGTGTGAGCTTAAATACTTAAATAAAATTGGGACAGAATTATATCAAGGACGAATTTTAAAAATACACAATAGAAATTGTTTGTTCTTTGGCTTTAGTCCTGACTTCCCTCAACACTTTCCCCCCGCTTCAGGGATTTGCGTGCTTTAGGAACATGGCGTTAAACACATATTTTTAATTATTCCTCTTCAATTTCAGTGTGACTGAATGCAAGAAAGGAGAAAAACTATCCCAAAGGAAACATTTGGCCTGTTGTTTTCGTGATGTTAAAGACAGGTGTGGCACCTTGTGCTTTATATCTGTCAGTTCCACAGCCCTTCAGAGGGCCTGAATGCTTTCTGTTCCTAAACAAATTAATCTGTTAAGTTTTACCACGTCTATCAATCTTGGGTTTTAATTACTTTGGATTTTTTATTGATTTTATTTCTATCACTGATCTTGGTTTACTACATGGCTCCAAAAGATCTTGTGATAAGGAGAGGATTAAAACTGATAACTGAACATAAACCAACCCCATCACACAAAGTGCAGCCTGCCATTGGAGGACATGGATCAGTGATGTTTGATTTTAAGATCCCAGTGCTGTCTTTTCAGTTGAAGGAAAGAGCCTCATACATGGGGTAAGTGACAAACCCTGCTCTCGCCACTTTGTGGTTATCTAAGAAAGGAGTAAAGGGGTGCACATCTCAGAGTTTAGTTTTATCTCAAGACTGTAACACTTTATTTGCCCCATCAGTTGGCTGCTACTTGGACAAATGAATAGCTAAAGGTCATACCTCCCTGAAGATGTGTTGATACTTTGAAAAAATCTGAAAGCAGAAATAGGGGAAAAAAAAATTCTCCTTTTCATCCCCGCACACCCCTTTTTTGGTGGGGGTGGAAGAGAAAGGTCTTATGCCTGAGATGAGAATGAGTGGGGCATAGTAAAGTCCTCATCAGAACCATCGTATTAAACTGTGTCCTTTCCTTCCCCACCAGCAGCTGCAGTGTAGGGATGCAGAGCTGTGCAGAAGTGAAAGATGCTCCATGCTTGAGTGGAGCATGCTTCCATGCTGGGGGAAGGTGGTGAGTTTCTAGAGGTTTTGTACTTGGTAGAGAACATAGAGAGAAATATACTGTAAGAGGGGATCCAACTCAATATACTTCTTTTGAAAAAAAAAAAAAAGAGACTGGATTTCTTATAAATGCCTCTCATGTAGCCTGAGCACAACCCAAACAGGCTACAAATTGAAGAAGGCAATGAAATCACGGAAAAAATTAACATACCTTTTACCTCCTGTTTGTTACTGCCAACGTTCATCAGATCAAAATTTCTCTGCATACCCACTGAATCAAACATGCTGTGTCTGCTTTTAAAAGGATACCATTATATGAGTTAAATGCCTGCAATTATTTTTTATTTAGGGAGTTTCTTTGTAACAGGTAATGATTCAAGTCATCCTTTTATTTTCTAGTTTGATATTATTGTATCTTTTTTTAAAAAAGTCTTTAAGAATATGGGAATGAACACAGGTACCTGTTGTTAGGACCTTTTGTTTGTTGGTTTTAGTCTTTGGCTTAATGCCTTTCGAACTCTCTAAAGGTAGGACAAATCTGGCTGCACATATACATTTTTGAGGGCAGATGGCAGCAGAGGAATGGCAAATACATTTTTTCTAGTATCCGATGTAGAAAATACCTTGATCTGCCAAAGGCTGATCTAAAAGATCTAAACCTTGAAAAGTACTGGAATTTGACTGTTCAGAAATATTGGAAGGCTGTGGCTTAATAGCTCTGTATGTATTATGTGTTTTGATACTCTCTATCGATCTCGGGTTTGCTAACTTAGTTTAAAGTAAGTGGTGCAATGTATTTTATTTAACAGAGTAGTATCAATTCAGTGGTAAACACGACTGTGATAATTTTTGTGTTCTCCCTAACACAGCAATCGATTATGTGCTGCTATAAGCTCAGACTACACTCTTGAATGGTCTGTGCAGATAAATTACTGATCCCTTGCTGCAGAAAAGACACTTTTTTGTATTGCTGTTTCACTAACCTTGAGAGGATATGATTAGCAACAAATGTATCCCTGAGATAGATCCAAGGATATTTAAGATATGACAAATTATTCATTAAGAGTCTTCAGTGGAAAGGCTATCATGATATACTTAAAGGCAGGCAATAGCTGCAATTATGTTTTAAGATATTGACCATCAATGTATAGTCTGTTGCATAACACCTCAGTTAAACAGACAAGCAAGCAAGCTGAACAAAAAAGACTCCTGGATAACCCAATCAGAGCAGCTTTCCACCACAGTGAAAAACACAGTGTTTTGTCCTCCCTGAAGGAAATTCAGATATAACCACCCCTGGCAGGATAAAAAGGTGCTTTTCAATACCAAGAGAAAGGATGAGTCGGTGCTGAGAATCAGCCATGCCTGCCTCCTAGATCCAGACCTGAATTTTGCATATGAACTTTTCCTTTTGTAAGACTTCTGACCAGTACCCTTAATTAATACATGTTTT
>VYZW01040954.1:19965-31931 GCA_013401315.1 Balaeniceps rex | reverse complement strand
ATGTTGGGAATTTGTGACTACAGTGTATTCCCTGTATTGAAGAACTCTAATCCTAGAACTCTTGATGTGACCACATTAACCCAGGACACTTTCACCATTGCTCCCTGCTTGAAGCAAGTTTGAGTCCCTTTCTGAGCTGGATTCTGATTTTCAAGGTCCTGTTTGCAGCAGTTCTGTCCCTGAGGCAGTAGGCATTACCAGAAAGTGTATGGACATGGCAATAAAAACTTTTATCCTCTTTCAGCCTGTTGTTTTTAGTGCCTCTCTTCTAAAAATAAAACTGGAATGATTTGTTTGAAAGAATTGCCCCTGATGATGGACAGTGAATGCTTTTAGCCTCTCTGCTCGTCAGAGGGGCTTGGATTGGGTTGAATTTGTCTTTCATGGAAGATTTATCTCATTGTGACTTCTGTTCTTTCCCAAGAATGACAGTGCTGAAGCCACTAGACTCTTCCTTCTCAGCATGTCTGTGGCTATCTTCATTTAGCAACAGTTTGCAGATTCACCAATGCATAGTATGTGATCTGATCATTAGCAAAGACAGAAACCACTGTTCCTTGCAAGCCAACTTTGCAAGTGCTGGTCATTTGCTGAGCTAACTTTCATGGTCCTGATAGACAGCAGATGTTTCTTATAATAAACAGGCAATATCCTCATGCATGACTTTGTTTTGCTGAGTTAGGAAAGTTGGTATCAATTTCTAATCTCATTTATAAGTATCAGAGTTCTAGGCTACTTTTGTTGCCTAATTAATATACTGCTGAGAAATTAATTAAATTGTAAAGAGTATCAATGAGGGGTAACATTCATCTTTCATATAGCAGCTGTGATACAGATCACTGACAGAAAAAACATCCTAGACAATAGAAATTATTTTATCTGGTTGCTAATGGAAAAGTTGAAGCTAAGCTTGCAAGGCAATAAATGAGCCAATACATGTACATAAAGGTGCACCGGTCTTCAGAGTTTCAGTTTCTCATATCATTAAACAAATAAATGATTGTTCCCCTGTGGGGATTTGTATTGGAATAATCTCAGACAATATGATGGATTATTTAAAAAGACAATACATCAGTTTGTTCCCAAACTTAAATAAACAATACCTTTGTTTGAAGTGTTTATATTTTAAAATGTGAATATAAACACATTTGCCTTATCAAATTTCCAGAACACAAGTCTAATGGCTATGGAAATTTTGAAGAAGATATCTCTTTGTAGCACTGTATTGAATGTGATACACTCCATTTGAAGATTAATTTTTAAAAAATCTTCCTTTTTTCTCAGTAATCTATATCTTACAGGGAAGTTTCTATAACGTCATCTTAAATTACAATTGCAGCTCTCATCACCATTTGTGAATTTCTCACTGCTGAAGTTTTGCTGCAGAATTATGAAAATATTTCACTGATAAAAACCCCAAACATATCTTTTGCTGATATAAAATACATAAAATAAGCAGTTGTTAATTTTCATCCATAGGACCCATTTTGGAAATATCAAGTGTTTTGTTTGCAACCAATTAACATCCATCAATTCTAATACATACTCAAAGACATGCTTCAGCACAAAGAAGACATTGTTTCCCCACAGAGGATGGCATTTGCACTTCAAAGTGTAAAAACGTTGAAAGTGAGATTTGGAGAATATTCTACATATACCCCTCTTCCTCCTTTTTGTAGTTATACTAGTTTAGCCCTCTTCGTGCTCAACTAAAATACTCATATTATCATTTACTTTTTATATTATTTTAATATTTTATGTATTTTTTCCCTTTTTTGTATGTGATGCTGCATGATTTTGTGGACAAAATGAGAATGAATGTAAAGTATGTTAAACTTCCATATTATGTGTCTGCGTTTTCAAGAGGTTGGAAGATGTATTTCAGTGGTGTTTTTTGTTTTAGTAAGATGTATTTCATTGACATTTTCTTCAGTAAAGAATTGTAATTAAAGAAAATAATTTAAAAATGCACGGGCTCATACCAGTTCATAGCAATTAGGCTAGGTAATTAGAAGCATGATAAAAGGGCTGCATGGGGAAAGGAATTTAAACCCTCATTGAACTGTTACATCAAAAAGTGAATAAGAAAAAGAGTAAATTAAAAGTAGGGCTTATAGCTGGTAAGCAAAGGATAAAGCTAATTAGTCTGGAAAAAGGACTGCATGCTTATTTATCTAGAGCTACTATTCATCACATGTAATAAGGTTCCTAATGTGGAGGTAGCAAACTTACTGCCAATTTCCCTTCTTCATGCCAACTTACTGTTCTTATTCTGTTAGAATATGAACACTATCAGCATTTCCCATGACCCCTTCACAGAGGAGTATGGTAAAGAGCACAGTTTCCCAAAACAAGTATATGAAGCAGAGCTAAAAAACATTAAGGCTAGTTGACATGATTAAAGACTGCATCACCAACTGGTTATTTTGAAATGGATGGGAAGAGGAACTAGGAAATGAACTTGATGTCCTTGTTTTTTTCACCAGGAATGATTTTTTTCAGTGGCTCCTAAGCTTATATTAAATGCCAACCACACTTCAGAAAAATAAGTGATCATGCAGCCAGATGAGTTTGCTGGCATTTGATAAGGTTTGAATTTACACTGAAGCTTTAATAACAGGTGTACTGGGAAAAGAGACTAAGGGGATCATTACACTATTCTAGCAGAGTGGCAGTATTTCTGTGAGCACACACTATGCATGAAAGACCAAAAGATTAGCCCTTCATAACGAAAGGACCTATATGCTAAAGACTTCCCTCCTTGAGAGAAGTATGGAAAACACCACAGCGTGATTCACACTGAGTTCCTAGAAGGAGATGCATAAATTGTTGTGGCCGGGAGAAAGGATTGCTATGTCTACATTGCTTAACCTTAGAGCTATGGAGGCGTTCACATGTCACTGATGCCACGGGACTACTTGTGATGGTGATGATGTTATTTAATTAATTTATAACTTGTGTGTGTGATTACTACTGCCCTCTGAAGCCACCATTAGAAATGAGCTGCAGGTCTCCCTGGGTTCATCTGTGGTTGATTAATAATCAGGTACACTGTTATCCGCACACCATAACAGAGTTTGACAGCAAAAGACATTTAAAACTATTGATTTAATGAGGGGACATAGTTTTTCTTTAATGACTGTAAATGGTCAGACTATTTAAATCAAAAACATAATAAAAATCCCCTCTTTGTAACAGCACCACCAACAAATGTTGCCCTGCTAATCAACTTACTAGCAAAACGGCAATAAAGCAGCCTAATTATGCTCCATATATTGGCATACATTTCAAGACCAGAAAGCACCTTTGTGACAGTCTAATCAGCACTCCAGATAACCCCGGCCAGAAAAGTTCGTACAAAAATTCTTTTGTCAAGCATCTAATTTTGTTCGAGATGGAGTATCTCATTTAGAAGCCTGGGAAACTCTGCTGAGCTGCAGCAATCCAGTGCAAGCATTAGAGGCATTTTCCACCGGAGCTAGAAAAACTCCCAGGCAGACTGAGCACAGGACAGGCGTGGCTTTGCTTCATCTTGACATGTGCTGTACAAGGGCTGTGTGTCCCTGTGTAGAGGGAAGCAGTCTCCCTGTCCCATCCCTGAGTGTGTGGATAGAAACTAAACTAAAATTGCTAGCAGTAATTTTAATGATTCCTATGAGGCATTTTTTAAAAGAAGGCTGAAACATTTTCAATAAGATTATTTTGAAGCATAGAGGCTGTTTCAGTAAAAAAATATTTTTTTTTTCCTTAAACAATGCAGGTGGCAACTTCAGTAAGGCAAGAAAGGACTGGGCTATCTTATTTTTTAATTCCTTGTGTTTTCCTGGATGTTTCTTAGCCTGTTCTGTCTGGTATTGTTTTGTAGGAATAGTTAGAAGCATTAATTTAAAACCTTTTATCCAGTTTCCATTAACAGTTTGATTCTTTCCCACTCACAGCATATTTCAATTGGCATTTAGAGCAATAGTATTTTAGTGTGATTAAAAAAACATTTAGGAGTCTAACTTGTGTCAGAAATTTTCATTTCTGACCTCACTCTACACATTTATTCTCTTTGGGGGTAAGCCTAGCTCTGATCAAGGCTTTTCAGTACTAACACTAGGCAGTGGTTTCTTGTGTATTTGACAATGAATAGCAAGTTTTCTAACCTGCACCCCATAACGCATTCCTCATTACTGACCTGAAGGGTCACCTACCCAGCAAAAGCATATTCCACATTCTCTGCATAGACTGCCTTGCTGTGACAGCCTAGACCTGCCATATGAAACCAACATGCTCAACACTTTACTAAGGTTGTCAGACAGCAATTAGATATCAGATACTTGAGCTACTGCTGATTTATTATGGGTTTGAACTGGTGGCCTTAGGGCAAAACCTACTGTCAAGCTCTCTGAGCTATCTGTTGTTTTGTTTTTCTTTGTTTTCTACTTGCTTTCTTACTTCAGTGACAACTCATGAATAAAAGCAGAGATGGAAAAAGCACAAAAGATATGCCTGGAACTACAGAAAGACAGAAGGCAATTTAAGGTATTTTTTCTTCCCAGAAGTCAGAAGAAACTAGGAGAAATGGAATGCTCTGAGCAATCTAGCTTTTAAATGATTGATACTTTCTCCAGCACCCTCCTGAAAAGACCGTTATAGAAGGTGATTTAAGATAATTTTGTTCTTTCTCATGGGAAATCAAAATCTTTTTCATAAAAATACTACCCCACTTCCTTTGATGTTCTGCTATAAGCAAAGATCTAACTGGCATAAGCTTGCATTTCTAGTGAAATGAACAAAATCGGGTGGTAAAAATGAGATGGAAATATTATTTATTTGTTTATTTATTTATTTATTTATTTATTGTAGGCATGAGGATCACAGACAGTACACTACTGATTATGACGTTTAATGTGATTCTGGGACAGCATTCTTCCATGTTGGCCTCAGCAGGCATCAAGGAGCCATGGTCTGGGTGTCGTTAGTTAGCAGGGACTTCCTCTAGCACACCAAGGGATGGCTGCAGGGAGTGCTCCAGGCTGTTCAGCCAGCCCTTGGCCTAAAATGCTGCCTCTCTTGCAGAGCCTGGAGATTCTGCCCAGCAGTTCTCACTAGTGTTGGGGCTGGGAGAGGCTCTGGGAATCGGGGTTGGAGCTATCTCCAGCTGTCCCTGTTTGCACCAGCTGCTGGAGCCATGGTGCATGTGGGATGCAGGACCATCGCCCCTGTTTACAGTCCTGAGTCATCATGTCACATGGGTTGCTATCTGCAGCACTGAAGCATTAACACATACCATATTGCTATGGGAAAATACTGCCTTCCAGGAGCACCATTTAAAGCGTATAAGAAATCTTTGCGAACTCTGGTGACCTTAATTCAGTTGTCTTGAAAACATCCAAGGAACATGCAGATTCTTCAGCACCTGAAGCATTACTGAGGGTATTAATCTGTTTTCCATTTTCCAGAAGGTGAAACAGCAGCAACAATAAAAAAGAAAATGAGACTCTCTTTTCTGTACAGAAATGACCTACAGTGAAGAGAAGAAAGTAGTTGTCAGCTTAGACATGAATGTGAGAGATTGAAAATCTTTCTCTGAAGGACCAGGTTGACAGAATTAGAGAATTAAGAAGTTGGTAAACCAGGAAGAAAGCCAGAAATTGGGTTAACAGTTTTTGTGACTGAAAAAGATATACATAATCCCTTGCAAAAGAAGCTGATTCCTTAGACAACATGAGTAACTACACACTAGGATACAGAGATGATGAAACAGAATAAATTTCTCATTTGTGCTTCCTCCCCATCTTCCCTACTGTCTACATCATTAACAGCCCAAGTTGTAGACCTTGATGTTTTGGGTTTTTTTTCCAACTCCGTGGGGCTTAAGGATTACATCCTGATGCCACTGACCCTAGGGTCTCCAGGATCATGTTCAACATTCTCAGTCCTCTTCAGGCTAGACAAAAAAGGCTATGTCAGTAAGTCCTTTGGATGGATTAGTTCCTAGGATAGTTTTATTTATTACTATCAGTCAAAACTGCAATGTATGCATTGAAAAACTCAGTTTGTATAGACTTCAACAGTAGGAGTTGGAGTTATTTGGCGCTTCCACATTTTTTTCTGTTTCTGGTAGATAAAAGAAGTATCACAGTAGCATACCTGGTTTCCGCTAAAATTTAAATCTATTGGCAAATGACAGATTCACCTCTTGCCTTCTAAACTTCCAGTCAGTGACTTATAGTATATTAATTTTTAACTATCCTGCTGAGCAGAAACATTCATAATAAATACGATACAGAATAAATGTGTTACAATTTATTTTTATTGTAGTGTTAAATTACGCTTTTATAGCTCTGGTTACTCCTGCGTCATGAAGAAAAAGTAAATTTCCAGTGAAGGTACTGAAGAGCGCAAAATGCTCTCTATAGTGCAGATGTTTCCTCTTCCCAGATACTCCTTTGTTTAATTACGGTTGCAATGATATTTAAATATAGGGTTGATTCACATATCTACTTTGCTGCTTCTACTGCAAGATGGCTTTCCACTCAAGTGAAATACAGTTTCATTATATTCTAAAGTTTACAACTTTTAAAAGAAAGTGCTATTCTGGTAAATAAGATGCATATTTTCTTGTTCAATATTTTTGTCTTCCTTGAGACAACTGGTAAAGAATTCTATTCCACACCACACTCAGGTGAGCTGGGTCATAGGGCTATCTATTGTATATTCAATTGATACTGTTCTCATTAGACTGAAATGTTATGACAAGTTATTATAAATCTGTGTTTGCTCGTCTTGAACAAGAGAAATGAGAGTCGGAAAGTATTGTTGTTAAGTAATTTGAAATCACCTAACAACTTTCTTGCTCAACTGGAAAGAACCAAGACTTCCCATTTCAAGAAGTGTCATGTATTGATTTATTTTGAAAGGACTGGTATCAGTAGGAAAGGTTTGTTACTCTGAAAGAGTGTTTTGAAAGGGGAAAGACTCTGCACGCTTCTGGGGGTGCCCACAGGGAGGACGTTTGCGAAGGAACATTCTTTACAACACCAATAAGAGGGATTTTTTAACCCAAGAAAGTGAGACTTGTGATCATTCTGTGCGTGACCACAAGAGCACACAGATCCCAGCATATTACTGGGGGAGACTGTCAACTTCAGACCCAAAGGTCAAGTGCAACCAAACCCAACAGCAGGGTACAGACCCCAAAGTACTGAATTTCTGTAAGTCTCAGAAAAGTCAGTGACAGCTAGAAGTCAGAGACCTTTGTGAGCAAAAGGCAGCATGTGACCTCAGCCCTTATTAGACTCCAGAAAATCATGGACAGAGAAGTTGTGCAGCCCTAGCTATAGAAGCAACTTCATTAGGTGCTCATACTCTCTGTGTTACAAGATAATAAAACAGTTCTGCAAATTACTTAAGTCAAATCTAGCCCTTTTAGGCCACCATAGGAACCGCTGTATACTGGGAAATTTTTACAGGAGTCTTGCACTGCTCAGTGAAGCTGCTGAGTTCTTAAAAATACGGCTTTCAGCAATCTTAAAATTCTGGTGCACACACAACCAATAATTCAAATACAAATCTTTGTAGCTTTTTACCATAAACTGATGTGCCTCTCAAAACCTGCTATATTTATAAAGTCCAGGAATACCTGTCTATTCAGTCCTTTGAGTAATATATTGATATATTAAATTTATTATTGTCCTTTACAAGCTGGAGAGTTAAACGGCATTTAGCCTGGGAATTGCACAGAAGGGCAGAATTATGCCTATATTTGTGTTCCATGCATGTGTCATAGCACTATATAATGTATAGGTTAGACTCCATTCAGTGATGATGTCTTATCTCAACAGGACAGACTTGTGAGCTATTGAGAATTCTTTAAAAAGATAAATCAATTCTTCAAGGACATCCCTTGAGCCAAGGAAGGTACCATACAAACATTACTTTACACGTAAGGTATCATTATGTCTTGTTGCAGTTTAATATGAAGCATGGCAAAATGTGCCAGCCTAAGGACACCTTGTCAAGCCTATTGTGCCCTTCCATGAAAGAAATACTCTGTTGATCAATGGTTGCTAATAGCGGTGGTTTTAACACAGATTTGTCAATTTGAATGATGTGCCTATGCACGTGTGTGTGTTCTTTCATTACTGGTCACACGTTTTAAATCATGTTAGCAATGAAAAAGTGTTCCTTTATGGCAGTACTTTAAAAAGTGTCAAGTAAGGAGTTTGAAAAGTGTGTTACACTTTTTCTACAGTTGTTTAGAAGGAATTCTGGAAAGTAAGTAAATGCAACTTCATTGTTTTCTAGAGAGAAGAGCTAATCAATGCAGCAGCAGGACATTTGATGACCTGACATATCTGGATTCAGGATATAGGATGACTTTTCCCCCAAATGGCAGAATGGTGACTGTCCATTTCGTCATACACTATCAGTTTTCATTCTCTGTTTTTCTATAACTAAGAGAATTCCAAGGGCTCTTTTCTTTTTCTTTGCCTTTTTTTTTTTTTGGTTGACATAGATTACTTTTTATTACATATGGTTAAAAAGAAAATCTGTTGACAGTCTTCAAAAATGTTAATTTTTTTTTAATTTTTGAGATGTGTAAGCAAGATCAATTGTCTTCACCTTAGCATTGGTTTGGGATTTTTTTCTTTATATTCTTTACTCTGAAATTTTGGCATAAAACCTAGGTTATGTCAGCCATAAAAGAATTGTATGCCTCTTCCTGACCTTAATCCCCAGCCATTTCTGGGGCTGGAGTCAGACTAACCCTTCCCAGAGCACACTGCAAAGCTCTAATGGGAGTTTGTTTAATAACCAGATATTGTTGGATCTCAGCTGAGCACTTGTACAAGACGAATGTATAACATAATTGGGTAAAGGGGATGTCCAATATAAATACAGATGGGCCTCTAAAATTTGTCACAGAGTGAAAAGTATCAGTGGAGGATGCATTTGATATGGATTCCTGAAAATGAGAAACCACTGCCAACACCAGAAATGGACAAGATAAAGAAACAGAAAATAAATAAAGTCTTTGTGTCCATCCATATATTGTGGAAACAACACTTTTCAAGAGCTGCCATGTTAGGACTTAAACAAGAAGATGACTTGGTGGGGATTTCAGGATTAAATAATTAATCATGTCCTTTGAAGACAATAACTTTAGCTATCTCTTGCCCTAGTGCAACCTGAGTAGACAAAAGTCAATGCAGGGGAAGTGGCAGAATGGGCTGGTAGCAGGAGAGAGGACTATGCAGCTTCCACCCAAAGGGACAGAAGAGTTTAGGGAGAGGATATGATCTGTTTCCCATCCTGGGTCTTACTACCACTTATTCACCTCTTGGGCTCATCACTGCAGAATCCTGCCCAACAGCCCCCTCTTATCTTTTTGCCCTCTTTTGGAGAGTGAAGGAGACAAGGGAAAGGGCAGTTCCAGCTCATGGGAGCAGGTGGTTACAGCTGGGTCAGCAACAACCCTTGACAAAATATCTTTCTGCCTTGGTTTTTTCCAGTGGGGAGAATGGAGGTTGCGATGTCTCTGCTGCTTCTCTAAGGGAGGAATGTTCTGTGCAGAATGAGCAGCTCACAAAACACAGGAGGCTGATCAGGCTGACCTCCATCTAATCTTTATCACCCAGACACCTCTGTCCTCCCCGTCAGCTGCGCGCTGGGGCTCAACCTGCTCTGCTGATGCCTTCAGCTGCATGCCAGAAGAAACAGTTATGCCTATAAGGCCTTCATCTTTCTGATGTATGATGGACCAGTTGGAGGTCTTGCTAAAGGCAGACAGAATGGAGAAACACATGGGCTTGTTATCAGCTCTCAGCTGACAGAAGAAACACAATGTAGTATATTAAAAAGAGCTACACAATTTCTGCGGGAGGAAATATACCTGTCTCTAGATTTACTCACTAAAATAGAGGGAGGTAAATCAGTGAATAACAAGAATCAGTCTTTGTCTCAATGCCTCATCATCCTAAGCTGCTTCCCACTGCAGGCAAACAGCTTGAACTGCTCTTTCTCACACCTTGACTGATAGTTTTGACACTACAGGGTTACTGTAAGTTAGTAAGAACTAACTTTGTTCAGCAGTTTTTACCCAGACAAAATCCCCCAAACAGTGCATCATGTGCTCAATAGAGGGCTAATATCTTTATAATAAGAAGCTTTTTCATTCTGCTGGATTAAGACCAGTCAGTCAGAGAAAACTATTGAATTGTGTTTGGCTACAATAAGCCTGAAAGGTAATACTTCAATATATCAGATCCTCAAAGGGATACCTTTCTCATTTACAGTAAGTCATAACATATTGGTAGAACTGACCTAACTGTAAGGTAGACATTTTAGGTCGTCTTTGGGAATTCTTTACTGAGTGATATTAAAATTCTTGAGGGTGGGGAATAGAGAGGAAAAGTGTTGAACTGTTTATAGATGGGTGGTGAAAATGAGGGACCAGATGTTTTTGACCTATACTCTTTGTGTCTTTATGACCATTATATTTTTGTAGCTGTAGTTCCATTATTGAAAATAGTCTTATCTAAAAATGATAACAGAAGAGGATACCTCCCCTGAGTCCTGCAGTTACTCTATTCACTAACTGCGCATACATGTTATTTGATGTATTTATGTGTATTCTCTAGGAGCTGTCAATATAACCAGAAAAAAATATATGTTGCCAAAAAAAGAAAAAAAAGTATGAGCAAACATCAGAAAGGATGTGATTTAGAGGAAAATGTAGTCTATACACTGGTAGTAGACAGAACTGGAGGCATTTTACAAGTAATTGAGAGATTGCCTCATGTCATGTATCTGCTGTCATACCTATCAAAGAGCAGGTGTGCTCCTCTCTGGCATGCAGGTCACTGTTTACTGAAATGGGAGCAATATTAGAGCCACTGAATTGGCAAATAAACAAACTTGAAGAAAAGTGGAAACACAGTTCTGGCAAGCATTCGGTGCCCAATAGTAACTATAAGGGGTGATGCTCTTCCAACTCCACCTACACTTTCTTTACAATATCGACAATGATTATAGTGATGGAAAAGCCTTTTAAAAATTAGTGTATTTTAAAAAATAAGCTGATGTGTTGATAAGCATGTATAAATCAGATTTCCTAGTGCCATTTAAAGCAATTAAGAGGAATGACATATTATTTCTGACCAAAAGCTTGCAACAATGCAAACTATGTAGAGAATAATTAAAATTTACTTTTTGAAAGGCTAATGCAGCAATTTACCTTGTCTTAAAATTTTAATTTAGATAATTGTACAGAGTTTTGCAAGCTGATAAAGCCATTTATCTACATTTGCCAGACGTATTTTATATGAGGTATACTGTACCTCTGCTATGGTTACTATGCTCATACTATGCCTCTACTAGGTTACCCTAGTGTGTGGAATATGTCTGACTAGCATGTGGAAAAGAGACTTAAAATCTTATTGTCTGGGTATTACTTATTACTTTATGTTGTGATCAGATTGTTCATTTTCTCTGCTGCTTAACATGAGATCATTAGTTACCTCTTCAGGTCAAAGGAGTCCTTATGGTCTGGCTGTTGTTCTTAACAACATCTTGAGTTCTATAGGGATGATGAACCTTCCCATCAAAATGGGAAGCAGCAATAATCTGGGGGTATTTGGTGTGGGGTTTGTTTTGTTTGGTTTGGTTTTGGTTTTTTCTGTTCCCCCCAAGGAATTTATGAGAAAACAAAGGTACTTTTCTGTTTTATATTATGAATATTTTTACACCTGAGACCATATCTTAAAAAAGTGATATTCAGTGTGAACCAACAATGTTTTAAAGCATCAATCTTCAGAGTGCTTGTAACGCCAGAGCTATGAGAGATTAGCCAGTATTACTGCAGTGTTACATACAGGTACCTCAGGTAGCTTTTCATTAGCCACTTGGCACATCCTGATATTAGTCTCAATGCTGCAGCCCAGAATCTAGTATGACCTGATTTATCCTGCCAGGGA
>VYZW01040954.1:5737-18103 GCA_013401315.1 Balaeniceps rex | reverse complement strand
CTGTAAGCCTATGACTGTCTCCTAGAATTCAAGTTTCTGTCTCTCTATAATAAAGAAAAGAATTAGTGATTTCATGGGTAAATCTGAAATATTAAAGTATAGTCCAAATGGCTTTTATAGAGCTACGTTGTACTTGAGAGACACACTGCACTTCTGTGAAAGAGTCACTGAATGTGTGGACAAGGCAACCTGGCCAATTTCATCAGCTAAAGAAATTACTGATCTACAAACTGCTAGAGGCTGGAAGTAAATATTCTGGGAAAGCATCGCTGCACGTTTGCCTTGTGTGCATGCTTCCCTTGGCATCTGCTGTTCATTGTTGTTGAAGACAGGCCACCTTACCAGATGGACTATTGATTGATCTAATCCAGTACTGCTGTCTGATCTTTTCATTTACCTGGGTTCCTCCTCAAAATCTCTGAAAGAAACAAAGCTGCTGGTGCTAAGAGCCAAAAGCCCTGACATGGGTTATTATCAGTTGGTTAAAAAAGTCGGAAACAAAGAATTGATTTCTACGGCCAGCTTTCTACG
This sequence comes from Balaeniceps rex, assembly GCA_013401315.1. NCBI lineage: Eukaryota > Metazoa > Chordata > Aves > Pelecaniformes > Balaenicipitidae > Balaeniceps > Balaeniceps rex. Next base: position 17,572 of record VYZW01040954.1, on the reverse strand, counting down.
TGCAGGAAGATCATCAATAGCCTCCCTCAGACAACTGTGCCGTGTGTTGTTTAGGTGTTTGCTAGAAGACTGACCTATCACCTGTGAGGTGATAGGGTTTGCTGGTAATATTCAATTACTCAGGCAAAAAAGAGGAAAATTGAGTTAAAAAGAGTTGCAGAAGGATGTTAGAACAGTAATTTAACAGAGAATAAAATAGTAGATTAAATTCAACAATGATGAATATTACGTGAGGCATACAGGAAAGCCAGTCCAGGCTTCAATACTGAACTCCAAAATATTACTACTTGAGAAGTTATAATATATATGTTTACAAAATCTTCACATCATTGCTCCATTACAGTCAAAATCAAATCATGTTAGGAATTTTTAGGAAAGGAACAGAGGGGAAAAAAATCCCAAAAGATGCCATTACAGCACTGTATATAACTATAATCTCCCTGCATCTTGAGTATTATTTGGTGTTTTGATCCCCTGCCTCAAAAAGACGTAAGAGAGCTAGAAAAAGAACACAGAAGAGCAGGAAGGATCATCAAAGGCAGGAAATGGCATTTCAGGCTTGGGGAAGGGGATGAGATTGAGATTTATAAATCATGAGTGGAATAGAGAAAATGAATATGGGACTGAATTGGATATGAGAATGAATAATAATTCATTGTCTGTCAACCCTGATACAAGAACTACAAGTCTTAATGGAAATGTCTCCGGTCCAAGGAAAAGAAACAAACACTCCCTGAAAACTCTGTATTTTTCCATAAAACATGATTAAACAGTAGATGCTCTTGAAACAAGGTGTTTAGGGTGGCCAAAAATTGGCATGGGTTAAAAATGTAATTGGGCAAATTAACTGAAGAAAAAGCCAGCAAGGGCAGCTGAATACAAAAGACCATAGCCTTGCTCAGGAAGCTCTTGAGACAGAAATTGCTGGAGGTTGGGAAAGGATGCTTGCTAAACCTAAACATTTACCATCAGAATCAGCACAGAGATCTGGAACAAATTTTGGATTGACCTAGTACAGTCATTCTTATGACTCAGGATGTAATAATTAGTAACAGAAGAGTGTTCCTGGTTCCTACAGATTTTGGACGCTGCTATCAGAAGACTGGAAAAGCAGAGCCTTCTCGATACAACAGCAGCCAAATTCTTGCCCAATAAGGTCACATGCATCTTGCCAGAAATGTCAGAGCAAACTTCTCCTGGGTGAACTCGTCAGTGCTGAGCAGTAGAGATGTGCTGTACACAGGAGAAACCCAGCAGCGACTTGAGATCTCACGGGTTTCCACCTTCAGTGTGAGAACCCACATTTTGCACATGCAGTAATTGCAGATGTTTTGCTACCTCTGTAGTTTAAAGCCCTGAAGGAATGTCCTTTCCCAGTTTGTGGGGGATAGATACTCCTGCAGACTGCTGACATATTACTGAGCTGTGATCCTTCCGCTTTTTCTTTGTAATTGCCATCTCCATAGTTAATTGTATTTACTTAGTTTTCAAAATTACATCAGTAGATGCTTTCATGTCAAAAATAAAAGGCTATTGCATTTTGATATGCATATTTAGTATTCGCCAGGCATTACTGCTGGCATCGATGTCACTTGCTGATTTCTAATACCTACGTCCTAATGCCAAAGAAACAAACTGGAGCCAGACAACTAAAATCAAGAAATGACCAGCTTGATTAATAGCTAAAAACTTCACCAGAACCCTGAAGAGATGGAATATAATATTTATGGATTTAACATTGTGAAGTAATTTATGTAACCGATAGTTAGGAAAAGAGAACCAGGTTACAAAGCGCATATTCTAAATTAATGATTGATTCTACCTGACATAAGCACCTAAAAAGATTATTGTCTTGGCCCATAAAGGGCCAAAGTAATGGTGCAGTTGAATCTTGATGGATAAAACATGTCCTTCCTATCTTCCTGTTTATTTTGTTCTTTTTTGTTTGTGAGTGGAGGAATAATTAGCTGCTCCGGGTTTTTTTTCATTCTCTTAAGTTTTTTTTGTGGTATGTACTGAAGTTTATGGGCCTTGTCCTGCTGTCATTTTTGTGCAGCAATTAATTCATGATATCTAATACACAGCCCTGGGAAGGGACTGGCATCCTTAATGTGTCAAGGAAAAGGGCATAATTCACAGCTATATTTTGGACTATCACTAGCTTCTGAAGTCTTCTAATTGCAATGGTTGGCAATTAATATAATTGACTTAACCCCTGTCACAGCAGAAGAAGTCCCTTTAACAGCTGTGGGCTTAATCAAGCCCCGGATACAAGTTCTTCCAGTGATATTATAGAACAGCTGCAGCACAAGAATTCAGGTAACGCATGTGACAATACAGCTTAGACAGTTCAGTTTGCCTATAACTGAGCAGGAAAGACCAGGAACTCTGGTGGTTTGGAGTTACAACATCCATTTGAGATAACAATGTCTCCATGTGTCCGCATCCATCCATTTTAACTCTTCAGCAGCTTTCACCTCCCCTTTCTCCTATAACCACCCAACCCGCACTGCAGTTCCAAACCAAAAACTGTACCCCTTCCTGAAGCTTTCTTACCATAGAGAACAGTCTAGTGCAGATCAAAGAGAACTTACTATGGTGCATTTCCTTCAGCAAGTAAGTCCCAGCTGCCTGCAAATGCCTAATCAACCACCTGGCAGACACTGGTAGGCTATAAAGAGAAGAGCTCCAGGTTATCTGTCTTCCCCAACTGAGGTTCATCTACTTATGCTATGGGTCTGCTGAAGGAAAGGTGGTATTACCTATCAACACAGATGAACTCGTATAGGACTTTTAAAAGGTGAAGAAATACAGTTTTGTGTTTTGTTTTTTTTTTTTTTTCTAAGGGGTTATGAAGTGGGTTACAAACTTCCTGAGCTTTTTCTGCAATCTGTTTGTGCATGTTTGCCATCTGCTTCCTAGCAAGTTAAACTGTAAGCAAGATAGACCACTGACTTTAAGGAATGGAGTAGAGCTTCTTTGTTTAAGCACCTGCCTTAGAAAAGCAATGTATATTGACTTTGTATTTTAGTGAAGTGTTTGCTCTGTTTGTGAAACTCTTATATACAGTCTGGGCTCTATTAAACCAGCCTTCTTACCTATATATACATGTTTGTACTCACTTTATATACCAGGAGTCAATCCTTCACTATATGGCTTTAGTGCTGCTGAGACAACTTATTAATTGAGCACCTGACAGCTGTTCAATGAAGTATATATCTAATAACAATGTTTGAATTGGGATGAAGAGCTTTGCTTATCATAGACACTAGCAATACTAGTGTATTTGAGGCTTATGTATAGATTTATGCATTTTTAAATACATAGAAAAAACAGCAACAAAAGTAAGTAGATATAGTCTTTGTTACTTCTTGTTGCATGGGCAACTTAAACTGATATTGCCTGTAGTAAAACACTGTGGTCTCCAAGTCACTTTGGAATAAGGCCTATGTGAAAGGAAGACTAGCAAAGTATTTAACTTTTTTTTTTTTCTGTGGTTGGGGAAGCTGTTAATCTTTCTTCTTCAAGCTTATCTTGCTGACAGAAGCTTGTGTACTGCTGCCTAAGCTAGAGCTTGGTCTGCAACTGTGCTGCTCCACACACCTATGCAGCCTAGGGCTAGTTGCAAAGCGTGTTAAAGGAGCTGAATAAATGAAAAAGCCACTAGATTGCATTGAGTTGCTGGCAGCTGTGGTGGCACTGCTCTCTGTTGCTGCCTTATGTAGTTGGAAGCAAGTTGGAACATGTCTGTGTGTGCTACAGCAGCTACCTCAACAATGCAGGCAAACAAGGGAAAATTGTTTCTGGAATATGCTGAGTTGGTGAACAACCATTTATGGGAAATGGACAGAAATTGGACACAATACCAAAATATTTTTCCTTTGTTTTTAAATGCTTTCAGTGATGTCATGCTTTAACCCCAGTTGGCAAGTAATCACCAGACAGCTGCTTGCCCACCCTCCCCCCACAGCAGGATGGGGGAGAGAATCGGAAAAAGAAAATAAAACCTGTGGGTTGAGATAAAGGTGGTTTAATAGGACAGCAAAAGAAGAGAAAGTAATAATAATGATAAAAGCATATACAAAACAAGTGATGCACAATGCAATTGCTCACCACTCACTGACTGATACCCAGCCAGTCCCCAAGCAGCAGTTGCTGCCCCCCAGCCAGCTCCCCCCAGTTTATATAATGAGCATGATGTCATATGGTATGGAATAGCCCTTTGGCCAGTTTGGATCAACTGTCTTGGCTGTGCACCTGGCAGAGCAAGTGAAGCTGGAAAAAGTCCTTGACTACTGTAAAGACTCTTTAGCAACAACTAAAACATCAGTGTGTTATCAACATTATTCTCCTACTAAATCCAAAACACAGCCCTATACCAGCTACTAGGAAGAAAATTAACTCTATACCAGCTGAAACCAGTACAAGTGATAATTTATCTTCACCTGTAAGTGCTTGTGCCTGCCACACTGACTTGCTGAGGGACATTTATCATAGCACTGGCCAGGCAAAGGCACCTAAGTTAAAAACAAAGCCTGGCTTGCCACCTTGTTTATAGGCACATGTTATTGAACATGCCAGCAAGCAGACTTTTAAGTGTTGAAATCATGCAGACAATATGTATCCCGAACAACTTTTGTGCTGTATCCAGAGTGGTACTTACTTGCCAATCTCCAAGAACACTTGACAGAATAAAAATAATGGAGACAAGAACGTAGCTGGGAAGGACACGGTCAGGATATAGGAGGTGGGAGCCAGTTTTTGCTTGCCCAGGGCCATGCCTGATGCTTGCAGTTGGAGGGAGTTTGCGATCACATTTCAACTACAGAGAAGAGAAAGCTGTATTCCTCAGGTGTCTTTCTCCTTACTATCTCATCTGCTTTTTTTAAAATTGTTTGTGACCCTAATACCAGAAGATATGAGAGAGAAAGCCAGTAACTGTGAAATAAAAAAAAGTCTATAAACTCTCTAAGCTTATAAGCATCCTCTTCTAGTCCTTAGTACATGTATTACATCCATGCTTGCTTGACTCACATAAAAACACTTTACCTCTAATCCCCTGTTCTTCCTTTCAGCAGTAGCAGGATCCTTCTCAAGTGTCTCCTTGGGGAATTTTGTGGTTTTGCTTTCTTTCTATGCCTTTATCAATTGCTTCCAATGAGTATATTTGCCGCAAAGATTTTATTTTTTTTTATAAAAATATCTGCAAAATCTGCATCAGCCTGTCATATGCATAATATTGTCACAGATGTCATGATGTTACCATAGGGTTTATTTACATGGAGAAAATTATTTTAATGGGGCTATACTGTTACAGTGATGTTAGTATGTCAATAGATGTTCCCATATAGGCACTATTTTCCAAGAATCAAAGCTGTCTTCTTCTAGGGCATTTTGCTGAGAAATGGCTTAAGTAGAATCAGAAAATAAATTTTAGAGATACTTCTGATGGGACACTTTACCAGCATAGCTAATACCGGGGACTTCCTTAGGGAATAAGTTCTCTGTGTCTCTCAGTACCTGTTCCCCACTTTTAAAGTGAATATAAGACCCTGACATAATGTGCGCATAATGTGAGGATGCAGCCACTAGATTTTGAGAAATGCAATGCCAGGGAGCAGGAAGAGCTGGCTGCTGTGTGAGGCAAAGGGAGCCAAGGATGCCAGCAGGGCTGGCCATGCTCTTGTTCATGAGGAACACAGTCCCGCAGCACCTGAGTAAAGTGAGTGAGCAGGTATGCTCGCAGCCACTACCTAGCGGTCATTAAGGAAGTCCACAGTGATGGGGCAGGACTGAGGTAGAGTTGGGAACTCAAATCTGTTGGTCAGGATCAGCAAAGCAGATGTCTAGGCACAAAAATACCTGCAATGTGGCTAAGGCAAGGCCAAGGACAAGCGCCTGACCTTAACAGCAGGTTGGAAAGCATGTTTTCCATGACAGTTTTCTTAGAAACACATCAAAATTTATCCTGATGACTTTAGTGGCAAGCAAAGCATTCAAAGTCTTTGGTCTTTCCATGACAATGGAACAGATGTGGCAGGATGTGTATTTCTCCATGTGGGAAATACTGACAAATAGGAGTGGAAATATAAGATATTTTCTCTTTGGGCATTTTCCCATCATATCTCCATCCTTAAGTGCCTCCTGTTTTTTCTTATTCTTATCACCTGATTGCAGTTGAATACACTTCAGCTGAGTTTGTTAACTGAAGGGGAGAGCTGGGATGTGTGTAAACTCATACTGGGCATGAACGAGGGGAAAATGTGAGCCAGGGATTGTCTCAGGCAGCAGTGAATCGCAAGCTCCCACTGCTTGGAGCTACCCTGACAATGCATGGCAGTTGTAAATCCAGTATGTTCAGTCTGCTCCCTGCCCATCTGGCACAACGCAACAAAAGAAAGAAACCAGACAGCACAAATGAACCTCACCCCGAAAGCTAAAATTAGCCAGTGTTAGCTTATTCCTAACAGCTTGAGAAAGCTTTGCAGTAGTATTCTCTCTGGGTTTCTCTTTGTGCTTGTGTCTGAATGCCTCCATGCAAGGAACCAAGCACTTTCTCAGAAAAACATCAAGTCTAACTGAAGACCACATAATAGCAATATTTAATATTTGAGAGGTGTGAATGTCATGATTATTTTGAAATCTTCCACTGATTATTATGGATGTGGGAGGGAAGGGATTAGGGAAAACAGACTTGAAAAATCCATTTAGTGTAAACCTACAAAACAATTTGAACAATGGTAACTGGATGGGTGATTCATATAGCCTATCTAAGGTGGGAAAAGAGTTCCTTCAGTGTGACTTCCACAACTTAAAATGGTTTTGCTTTCTTAAGTCCAGTAACCTAAACCTGAAATTAAATGTTTTGCCTTGGGTATAGCTGGCAAGGTGTTGGCAGTGGGGGGGTCTGCAGATGCCTCTGAGAGGAGACCAGGGGCTGCCCCATATCAGTCCGAGACAGTTCTGCAGCAGCACCACCGCAGCCACAGCTGAGCCCCTCAGTGATGCTGGTGGCACCACCTTGCAAGTGTGAAACACTGCCTAGGCAGTGAGGGGTGAGAGACAAAAAAGTTGAGAAACAGCCCTGCACTACCCAGGTGAGAGAAGGAGGAGGTGCTGCAGGCACAGGAGCAGGGATTGCACTGCAGCCAATGGAGAGACCATGGTGGAGCAGATGCCCTCACTGCAGCACACAGAGGACCCATGTTGGAGTGTGTTTATCCTGAAGGAAGCTGCAGCCCATGGGCAGGACCCATGCTGGAGCAGGGAAAAGTGTGAGGAGAAAGGATCAGCAGAGAGGGGCTGTTATGGACTGACCACAACTTCCATTCCCATTGCCCTGCTTGGGGTTAGGAAGAGAAAGAGGAGCTGGGAATGAAGTTGAGCCTGGGATGAAGAGGGTTAGGAGGAAGGTGGTTTAGTTTGTCTTTGTTTCTCACTACCCAAATGTAATTTAATTGGCAATCAATTAAATTGATCTTTCCCAAGTCGAGTCTGTTTTGCCTGTTAAGGTAATTGGTAAGCAATCTCCCTGTCTTTATCTCAATGTGCAAGCTTTTTAATCTTATTTCCCCCCTACCCAATCCTGTTGAGGAGGGGGAATGAGACAGTGGCTGGGTGAGGGTCAACAGCTGGCAAAGGTCAACACACCACACATTTTTAAGGAGTAATTGTATTGTAGGTACAATTAAGATTTCCCTTAACATGGTTTGTACCTGGAAATCTATTTACTGATTTTTTAAATTTTTTTTTTTACGGTTTCTTTTTGTTTTTTTTTTAAAGGGTTTTCCTGAAGGGAAATTAGTTTTACACATTTGAGTCATTAGTCTTAACGCTGCTATACAGAAATTTTGATAGAATTTAGAGGAATATGATGATAAAAGTTTCGGAAGAGTTCACATGCCTACGAAGTTTATCACATCTGCACTCTTCCATGGCTAAGGGTCTGATTCTCTTCTTGCTAACACCAGTTTCCCACCACTGAAGTGGTGCCACTCCTGTTATAGAAGATGCTTGTATTATAAGTGGACATGAAGGTGGAAGAGAAAGGAAACATTATAGTTTCTCTTCTAAAGAAGAAAGGTTGCCAAGTGGAAAATCACACTGTTAGAAAAATGTCCTCTGAAGTCTTTAAGAATGAATTGTGAGATTGTAACACAAATATGTATTTGTACGGTTTAATCAATGCCAGATAATATAAAATCCCCTCCCTCTGTCACTTTAGCCTCCGTCAGAGGCCTGTGAGGACTTTGTTTTGGAAACCTGTTTGTGCCTTTTTCTTCTATTTTTCCAAAGTACAAGTATTTAAACCACTGCTTCACAGAACCCTTCTTCTTTTGTTTGCTAGCAGATGTGCAACACTTGCATGAAGTAGACGTCCACATACTTCCAGAGATGAAAAAACACTAGCCTTGGAAAGAACACTTGAGGCTGGCAGATCATTTGAGCGGACAGCATGGCATAGCAGATGTCTCTGACTACCTTTCTTACTTGTGTTATAAAGCCAGCAATTGTTGTCAATATGTACCAGATGTTTCTAATATTTTGTGTATTGCAGAGAAGACCTTTAGGTTGGAAAAGAAGGAAGGAAGGAAAGGTGAGAAATATTTTCAGTTTTCCCACCTTGATCCTTATTCTAAGTCTTCACTGTATTTCCTGAGTGAAAAGCAAGGCAGTTCAGGGAATTCCACGCTGCAGTGAGAAGTTTTGTTCAAAAACTGTGCAACCACTTTAATAATGGGTTATAGACTTTGAAAAGGCTGCATAGCTGTGTCCACTATATGGGAAAGTTCACTTTATCTCCCTAAATCTTCTTGTCGTTGTGCCATGACTAATTTACAACCCTTTCATGACTAGTCCATAACAGGTCTCAAGCTCCACTTTTTTCCAGTGGCTTTCACAGGTTTTCTGTTCCTCTCTTCCTGACACTGTAAAGGTTACCTGTGCCGAAGTGTGAATGGTGCCCCCTGAAGTCACCTTGTAGAACTGAGGTTTTTATGTCATACTGTGCCAGACATCCTAGTGGACTGAGAATTTTAGTAATCTAAATACGATGAGGTGACATAATTTGGGGTTTATTCATGACTCCCTACCCTCCTTTGTGGCATTTCTTGCAAGGAAACAGACAGCATGTCTTATGCCTCCTAATCCTGTTCAAAAATGTCCTACAGACAAAGTATAACATTTAAAATGAAGTTTAAACTCTTAATTGTAGCTCTTAACTGCACTTCTTTTTATGAGTTTCTGGGTTGCTGCATTTTTTTTTTTTTTTTTGGCACTGTGATTACATACATACTTATGTGCAACAGACAGGCTGTTAATGTAAAAAATACTTCATTCTTCATGGTGTAATTGTCTAACATCACAGTATGGCATGGCTATGCAGAACACGGATTAAGGTTCACTATAGATTAAATAAACATGCTTCCTAACACATTCTGAAGGGCTTATGGAAAAGAGGGCTGCTTTCTTTCATAGCAAGGACACCAGAAAATGTCTGATATTTCTTTTACTGTGAAACACCAAGTCAAAAGGGATTCTAAAAGTTACTTTAAAACCTATATAGAATGTAGATTCCTGCTTTTTGGTGATCCTGGTAGAGATATGCTTTGATGTTTGGTTGATGTGTGTCTGAGGAGCCAGCTGGCTTTGCAAAGAGCGGTTAGGCCTGAGGCAAGATGCAGGTGAAACGTGTGACTGTTGCTTGGATGTTACAGTTGGGAGTCAGCATAACTGTCCATAAATGAAATATCTACATGGGACCCCATTTCTAGATAAAGTCTTTTTACTTGCTCAGCATGTCCATTGGTCTGATTTGTGCTGTCTTGTTAACTGGTACTTTCGTAGTGTTTTATACCTTTCAACTCTCAAGTCAAAGCTTTTATCTAAAAAGATGAATTAATTGCTTTTTTCAAAATGTGACCCCAGTGACTGTGAAATCCTTTTTGCCTGAGACTTTTCCTGTTCCTTTCAGAAGGATGATATTAAAGTGAATGCTGAATGCTCTTGCAACTGATTAGCACATCCAAGAAAAGTAGTTGTTCCTAACATTAGGATCTATCACTGCAGTATGATGAGGCTCCAATTTTTGTATCAGTTATGAGTGGAGTTTGGCTTGTAAAGAGAGCTAGAAATAGATGAGACATCTGGCTGGTATCTTACCATGGCCTGCAAACCTTCCAGGAAGAGAGAGACCCTGGTTATTGCAGCATCTGACTCCTGTAGGACCAAGGAGCAAGTTTCAGGAAATGAGCAGCTGTAATTTAAGATAGGAAGAAAGATACTGTTAAGCAAGATGATTTTTAATATCCGAAAGCAGGGCAGACATCAAACATTGGCTAGCTCTAGTGAATAAATAATGCTCATATAAATTCTAGAAAGTTAATATTGGAGCTGAAATATTAGTTAAACCCACTCTAAGAGAGAAGTTCTAACCTCTTCCAAATAGCAGATATCGGAGCGTACCATTTTGCTGATTTTAGGGACTGTGAGAGTCATGCAGATGGCTAAAGTAGAAAAACATGATTAAAAAACAAGGTCTTATGTTTTCTGCAATCTTTCCCCCACTTAAGGAGAGAAAAGGAGCTAGTATTTATCTTAACAGGAACTGACTTTTCATTAGAAATAAGGCTTAATCCTCTACTCAGAAAACTCAAGGTTAAAGATATCAAATTTGGGGGGATGTAGGAAAGTCCCAAAGCATTACAAATGATGAGCTGAGATGTCTCTGAAAGGTTTAGGAGACTTTAGGCTCTTCTTTTAAAGAACAGAATATTAAACAAAATTTCATAGACTTTTTTTTTCTGCCTTGCTGGAACAAAGAGGATTTATTTTATTAAAGAAAATCTCCCTACACCTGTGGTTTAATGCAAGATATCCAAAGCATAAATGACCATCCTGTTCCACAAATGTATGAGCTCATCTCCCAGTCAGAGAAGGTGTACTGCATCTCTAATTACTGAGGGCAGCAACAAAGGCAGCAACTTGAGGCACCCTCAAGCCGCAGTTCACAGTGTAGACACCGAGGAAAAATTTTATGCCCAAAATACATTGACCTATGAGAGTACTCTTCAAAATACTTATCAGTGTCCTAGGAGTGGCTAGTTAAAACCCAGGATAACTCATTTATCAATTAAAAATTGCAGGTTTAGAAGAAATATATTGTATTTAATAATATGGTACTTCTTCATTGAGGCTTGCTGTGTAACCATTCAACAATGAGCTGATGTGGTATATTTTGAGCAAAACACTCAAAATAAAGGAAGAAGAGGAATTATTTACTGCAACTACAGTAGATCCTTCCTCTGTGTAGTATCAACTATACATGATTAATACCCTTGATAGGGTCATCAAAACAATCCTTCAGGACATGAGTGGAAACAACAGAATTTTCTGAAACACCATCTCAGGTACAGCCCTATGGGAACACCTATAGGCATTTAATAAATGGATTTTTGCTGCTAGCTTTTTTCCTCCTTTCATGGAAGATTCACAGATCAGATTGTTGCAACTTGTGAGTTGTTCAAAAACAATGCTCCATCAGTATCTGACAAACATCAGCGGATTACGTGCTATACTCGGGGACTAAAAGTATATGATAATCCCAAATTAACAAGTGAGACAGGCTTTAGAAGCTTTTGTCTAGCACTGGAATGTCTCTTTTGGCTACATCTAATGACAATGGGTAGCCTTTATCTGAAATGTAACTTTTTTTAATACTAATTCAGTAGTTGGAATAAATTTCCATTTAGATGTCAAAGCTCTGTAACCAAACTGTGAAATCAAGTCAGCTGGTTTTTTTTGTGGAGAAAGCAGGAGGTATTTGTTCCTGTACTT
>VYZW01040953.1:0-41237 GCA_013401315.1 Balaeniceps rex | reverse complement strand
AGGTCTTTTCCAACCTTAATGATTCTATGATTCTGTGTCGGTGCACTGATAAGCTGCTTCAGCTAGTGGTAAACCCTGCAGGTTAGGGAACATCCGGGTGATTATTTATGATGTGAAAGGGCTTCACATGCTATGAATTAGGAAACAAATATAACTGCAGATTATTTACATGTCAAAACATGTTCTGAGGAATCAAAGCACAGTAAAATGCAGATAAGAGACTCTCCCCTTGTAAAATAGCAACTTCTGCAGTGAAGATAGTTCTTTGCTAACCCATGCCCCTTCTGGAAGGGCTATAACAGGGTAAGTCATGTAGCCATCATCATCAGACCAGCCCTCCTGGGACTGTTTTGCCTGATATAGGGCAAAAACAGTGCTCCATGAGCATGGGCGGGATGGGGTGTGGTCCCAGCATCATCCCACAGGATGGTTCCCCTCTCACAGTTTCCCCTCCTGTGAAATGAAATCATTTATACTTCCTTTTTGCCTACAGGAATATTTGATTTTAAACAGATCCCCGTTTCTCAAAGAATATGCTAAATTAAGACACTCTTAGAAGGTATTTGAAGGTATCGGGAATTATGCCTTTATTGAAGCTAAATATGAGTTACTTCTCCCTGCTGGAGCCAAGATACAAGCTGCTATAGCATTTCTAGGATTTTATAATTATTATTAGTTCTATTCCATATGGAACTTAATTCTAAATCTGCCAATGAATTTACTTGAGTGTTGAACTTGCCTGCCTGGATGAGTTTGGAATTTATTATTTCAATTTTATTCCCTACACTTTTTATAGGAAATATTTTGTATTCTTTAGTGAAAGAACTCATACTGAATTTACAGCCCTTTCTTCATCGATAAATTCAGAAAAATCAAATTATTGTTAGGCATAAAACCCCAAATACTATATTATTAAAGTACATTTTGAGACAAGGCGTCATCTTGTTTTATGAGATGTAGTTCAATGCTACAGTGGCGTTAGAGCTTTGTACGTGAGACACTTGGAGTGATTTTTTTTTTGGTTGAAAGATTGGTATGAGAAATAAGTAATTGCTGGTGAATATTTTTGCTGCTATTAATTTGCTTCTGTTCATGTTATTTTCAGTGCTTCCATTTTTTTGTTCTCTTTGCACTGGCTATTTTTAATTAGGATCCAAATTTGAACGTATTACTCATACTGATGAGTAGTAACTGCCTTATGCAGCCTCGCTGTTTTTGGGAAGCTATTTTTGCAAATAAGCACTGACCAGTGCTGCCACAGGAATTACCCTTCCTGGGGAGGAGGGGAAGGCTGAGGATGTGTGCCGTCTACAGGCTTCCCATTACACAAAGCGTGCTCAGCCCACCACGGGCTGGTGAGATTTCTCATTAGGAAGATGGAAAGGATGAAAAATCATACGATATTTATGACTACCATATTCCTCCATCACTTGCACCATCAACAACAATCGCACCAACTTAAGAGCTTTTCCTGGAAGCAAGGACAGAACAGGACTAACTATTGTTCTGAAGCTGCTCTGAAATAAATTACCAGAATCGAGGCATTTTGCATAAAATTTTGTAAGCTCTATATGATAAAATGGACAGCTGGAGGGAAATCCAGGGTAGGCTAAACAAAGTCAAAGCAATGGATGATTTATAACTCATGGCCTGTCATAGCCATCCTATACCTCACTAAGATAAACCTGCAGCTTAAAACGCAGCTGAATTCTAGTCACAAACTAAAAATTATAAAATGTAAACGTTCTCCAGAGGGTGTTGGAAGGGTCTAAATCCATTCATTTAGCCATATAATAATAAAGAGAACCAATGTCTTGGAGTATCCATTCCTAAAAAGACCCAACAAAAGTACAGTGGGCTTAGTGCCAGAATTGTCAATATTCAAGGCCAAAACCAAATCATTATAAATTTGATGGTAAAAAATAAATTTAAAAAAGTGTTATCTTGTTTGGACCAGAAATGTCTGATTTATTAATTTGAGCTCCTTCTGAAGTTTTCTGACATGAAGAGTGTTACATCTATTCATGAAACTCCGCAAAAGACTCGAGTCCAATATCAATCCTAAGGAGATTAAATACTTAAGCATTATACTGTCCTCTAAATTAAGGAAGTTGTATAAGCTTAATTTCCAGAGGATTCTAAATGTGATTAAACTGGATATGCCATGATTAAATATCTTGCTGCTATCCATTTCTGGGTGGATTAACTCCGTTAAAATGAACTCTTCTGTAATATTTATTTCAGATAACTCCCCGGGAGATTTCTTATTCTGTGTTTTAGAATCTCCCCCATATTTTGGCAGTTTTGCACAGAAAATAAAAAGTCTGACTGAAAGCACAGATATTGCAGAAATCTACTGAAAGCTTATGGGTACTCTCAGATTTGTACGCCAGCACCAGCCCTCTCTGGCAGCTGCATTAAATTACAGGGGAATCTGCTTTGCACAGTCTGAAGCTTCTCATGTTCCACCTTTGGAGATTGCTACCGCTGGATTCTCCACTGCCTCCGTGACTCACCCAATACCTGTTCAAGGGAAAAAGCTCACAAAAGCCTTCATACAGCTTCCCACCAGTCGCACCTCTTTCACAAAGCTGGTTTCTTTCCTTTCTGTGTCTGCTGCTGATATGTCTAAATGAGCAAAATCATCTTTTTGTAAGAATTAAGAGGTAATTTCACCTTGCACTGGGATTTGCAGAGAGGTCCAAAGGGTTTCTTTGTAGCCTTGCATATTTCCTTACACTTTACAAATGTATTGGACCTTATTTTTCCTTGCTAACTTGTAGACTGGGAAATATTATTTTCATGTAATTCATTGCCATGAGATTGTGAGGAATAACCGAGGGCTCCAATTTCCAGTATGCCTGAAATGGGTGCATTGCATGAAAGTTTTCAGTGGCCACGATGAACATTTCAGGAGCATTATATGCTTCCAGAATTGCAATAGATTGCAGCATGGAAAATGTCCCCTTTTAATAAGATTTTTAGATGTTAACTGTTGTCTGAAAGAGGGAAAAGAAGTCCAGCCCTTGTGGTCCCTGTTTGTGGAACCTCCCACTCCACTCCACTCCATCATGCTGTGATTCAGACCATGGATGATCTGTGCATTAAATTTCACATGCAAGAAACATTTCTTCAGTTGCACATTTTCCCCTGGCAGACCTTACTTTTCCTCACTCTCGCCCTAGATGTGGGATTTGCTGGATGGGAACCGAGGTGAAGGTTCATTGACCTACTGCTGGCAGCAGTTGAGAAGTGTGTCCAGGAGGATAGAGGGAGACCTGGAATAAGCTACACACAAACTTACAAAAATACACTTAAATCTGATTGACGTAGCGTAGCATCCCCACTCAGAGTTGCAGAGGACCTGGATCAAGCAAATCTATTTACTAATTTACTCTGTAAAATTACCCACCACAAAAATTCAAGAAGGCTCCTTCTGTACTTCCACAGGAATCAATAAGGGTGCAGTGTATGCTTTCTCATCTACCTCCTCCGTCCCACCGCTTCTGAGTACAGAGACGTGTAGGAACCATTTACCAATTCTTTTTAACCTGCAGTCTTATTAATGTATGCAATTTTTATACACTCATTATCCATTTATTACAAGGTGAACCACTCCGTTCATTAGCACAAGCCCGCTAAACCATTGATGAGGTTACTGTTGATGCTTTAATGGCTTTTGTTGGGTCCATTCGTTATTCTTATCCTTGGTGCTTTATAAACATGAGTTGTTCCCTCTGTAATAGCTACCTCACATTCTTTCTTTCTCCGACCTTATGTCTATACGTATATATGTATGTATTTGGCTGGCTATCTCTGCTTTCAGCTGGCCTAATGGATAAATCGTATACAGGAGAGGTTTTTAAGCCAGTGGTTTTGTTCTTCTATTTAAAGCCGGTTCAATTCAAATAAACATCAAATCTACCTGACTGCATCTGCTTGTCAGATAGGTGAATGTCGAAAATCCATAGCATATATGTACAAACGCTCAGGACTGCAAAATCAGTGGTTTGGTCAACACCCTTTAAAAAAATTCCCCTGACACAAGACTGTTCAACAAAACTCGGGAAAATATAGAAAAAAAAAAAATTTCAAAGAAAGAGATACTATCGCACTACATAATATCCTTCATTCCCCCAAATCCTATCTCACCGGGAGAAGATAGCTCACAGAAATGCCATCTCATTGAAGTGAAAGTAAATAATGCTCTCTTCTCCAAGTTTCTTACCCCAAATGCCAGTGATCAGGTCAACATAAGAAAACTGCCCCGAGCGCCTGCTGGCAATGAATGAAAGGTCTGTCAGCAACCGAGTTAGCACTATTAATGATCTGATTTTGGATGAAACACTAGACCTAGCCCCAAGCGCAAGGACCTAGTTTAATGTCACCACTTCAGCTCAGTCCAGTGTTACAAGTTTCTCAGTACAGTACAAAACAAGCCCTCCAGAAAAGAAGCGGCAGCAGCAATCTGTCAGATATTTACTGAGCCTTTCCTTCACTCGCGCTCGCGTTGCCGTCCACAGAGGCACGGACCTGGGCTCTGTCGTACGCTGGTGAAGAGGGCAGCCCATGAGGGCTTATTTGTCCTACAGAAAGATTTTCGCAAGCTAACTGGCTTGCTTTGCATACTGACCACCCGCTGATCTCTGAAAGAAATGCCGATATCAGGCTGGAAAAATGAAACTTTGCTTATTCCTGTTTCTGTGTAGAAAAAGGTACTTTTCTTATATTGCGTTGCAAATTCGTATGTGCAAGATAACAGGCTAACCTGAGTACCTGATTGCTCAGACCTATTGCTGAAGGTTCAGAAAGCACATGCTCAAATATGTGTGTTTCATGGTAATTCGATTGAAGTTAGGAGCTGAAAACATTGGTTTTTTTCCTGGAATATGCAGAGCCCTAAATAACCAAAAGAGAGATCAGGCTGATCTGAGCAAATGTGATTTTTTCAGCCCTTTCGTAAGACAGCTGTCAAATGGCAAAAGGATCTATTGGCAATATGGCTACTGTTGAGTTAGCTACAATATTCCCCTCTCCCTATAATTTCCCTTTTCACCTGCCAAACCTATCTATTTATATGCTTATATCCTGTTATTATATAAAATCAGGATGACAAATTGTGTGTCTGCAGCCCTCTTTGTTCCCATTCTACAGCCCAGTGAGCACTCCTGGTGTACATCAGTTTTATGTGAATGTAGGATGTTTGGGGTTTGTGAAAAATGTTGCTCTGCATGATTCATTTTACTGCAGCTAATGCCAGGGGAAAAAAAAAAAAACACAACACAACACCTCTATTGAAAATAATAGCCTGCTTCTTGGACTTTGCACATATATTTCTTTTGTCTGGTTGTTCTTTTGTTTAAGCCACTATCCAGGTGGAATAATCGGGTCTCTACAAGCAGAAACCTATCAACTATGGCATTATATATTACAGTTTCTAAGCATCAGTCACACACGTCGGCGTACGGGGTGCGTGCCGCCTTTATTTATTTTCAGGTTTCTAAAGCTGCACCCATCGGCAAGCCCGGGGGCCGAGCGCATCCTTGGCGTGGGCAGAGGTGTGCCGCAGGGGGAGCGCGGCGGGCTCCGGCTCGCAGGCAGAGCGTGGCCCCTTTGATCTATCCTCCCTCGATGACAAGGCAGATGCTGACACGATCAGCGTGTGCTTCCGTACAGGAGTAACTGTAAAAAGCAGAGATGAAATCTTGGTTCCACTTGCATCGGGCATAAAACTCTCATTGACTCCGTTGGGGCCAGGATTTTATTCCTGATATGAATTTTCTCTCTCAGACAATTTAAAGATGCTTTTACGAGGAAAGGAATCTCGCCATCTAAAATACCATGTTTGCAATTCTGGAAATCTCTGACATATGTTTTAGGAGTGTGTCATATTTCCTACTGGGAAGCTTTATGGTGGCAGTAGCATTGTGGGAAGATAGCTTCACGAAGGCTGCGGTAACGAAGCAGTGATGCTGCTGGAGGTCATTTTAAAGTTACAACTTTGTCTGGTTTTTAATTGACTTCCTAAGCCTCACTGTGGTTTTTAAGTAAAAAAAAGAATTGTTGGTGTTTCTCTTTGGGCCTCTTTCATTCAGATCTAATGCTATTTCATGTCCTACTGAAAGAAGCCGTACTTGGTTCTTTCGTTTTTGGGGATTTCTTATTTATTCTACTTTATTATTTCAATAACACACTAAGGACCTGATCCAAAAGCCTTTCAAAGCAATAGGTGGATCTCCTTCTGGTTTCAGTGGGGCCCGAATCGTTAATATGAAGAATATATGCTTTTTTTTTCCGCCTTTTTTTTTTGCAAATGCCACAAATACTCACGTGTTTCTGAATCTTTAAGTCTGTAATTGAAAATAACCCACTTTACATTGCCTTTGTTTCTGCCGTGAAGCTCCCCTGTCATATACCAAGTGTGCAATTATCAGCAAAACAGCACGCAGTATTTTGTGGTAACACGGTATATATCTTGTGTCACCGCTCCATGTGAGTTTAGCACAAAATATAACCCTATTAAAATTACAATGCATTTATCACCGAGCTCAGTTCAAAGAACTCACAAGCTGCAAAGAATTTAATTAAAACATGATGATTTAATAGGCAGGCTCCATCTATTGTTTACTCAGGAGGTTGAGATTCTGTTTAAAATTAGGTCCCAAATTTAATTTAGGCTTCCACCAACCTTGTCATAGCAATGAGACTCCATAGAAAGAAGTGAGTTGCGGAGAGCGAGAGCGGGTCCTTTCCTTTTACATGGCTACAGAATAGTTTGGGAAGTTGAAGAAGATGGTGTCCGCGCTTCTTTTCTACCAGGATCATGAGGAAAAAAAAGCATGTTCGCTTCCAGTGATGCTCATATATTGAAGGTGGGGAGACGAAGTGACCCTGCCTGCAGTGTGGCCCAAGGAGAGCAAACCCCGCGGGGACAGCCCTAGGAAAAGCTCACGTTGCCTCTTCCCTCACCTGACGGAGGCCCTGGAGACCGTAGGCGGAATTTGTCAGCTTGAATCGCTTTGTTTTGCGCTAATCATCTTTGCTGTTTTCAAATAATGAGTCATTCCCTGAGGCAAGGGTCTTTTCAGGGCTAAAGCTGGTTTTAATTTCTTTCCTGGGCTTATGATACCCAGCTTACAAAAGGATACCACAAAAGGTCCTTAAAACGCATTTTGTAAGAACAGGTTTTCATAAAAATGTAAAGAAAAGGTGCTGCGGCATAGCAAGTCCCGAGAAAAGAGAAGAGAGTCGCTGTCATTTTGTACAGCATCGGATGTTTAATAGCACAGGGGACCCACAAAAAAAAGGGTTCCCCCTCAGTACCGAGCGCTTTCTCTCACCTGTACACCCAGAGGGACATTTCCACGCGTACTCACCAGCAGAGCTAAGGTTGGCGCGGCCTCGTCCACAATCACCTTTCGATAATTTAATTTATCAATTAGGCAAAGCAGCCAGCACTGGGGGGTTGTACCTGCCGGAGCACGCCACCAAGAAGGATTTTGGGGGCAGTGCGTTTTTAACGCAGTTCTTCACAAGGCAAATATATCTTTCTTTATACAGATGGATCTTGGTGTGACTCAGGGAAGATATTGTACAGGACTTCTATAAACAGAAAAAATGTAAAATTCTTGCCACGAAACGCATGATTTAATGTACATATAAGAAAAGGCACTGTGCCAGTTTCTCAGCTTCTGTCACAGTTTTAATGAAAAGTGATTCTAGCATTTGAAAAAATCTTAAAAGCTGTCCCAGCCAAATGCCATGTTTCTATATATTATCTGAGCCGTAAATCAAAGTTTTAGTAGGATATTACCTATATAGCTTGATAAAAAGACAGCATTTAATAATTCCTTATTATGAAATTAATTCTTATTTATTATAGCCATATCTGTAAAATGAAGCATTTTAAGGAAATTTCCTCTCCGTTGCAAAATGATCCATGGGAAAAATACATTAATTCAGTTTTGCTGCACAAACCTATTAGGTACTCGCTGGTAATGTACTGCAGTCCTCATTCACTGGATCCAGCAATCTGCTTGGATAGTCAGTACATGTGTTTTCTCATCAGAGAGCCCAGCTTTAACATCCACACCTTGACTCTTAGCAGAAAATTGAAGCTGAAATGCCTGCTGTGTTTTGCATATCAGTAACCCATATTATTCAAATTCACAGCTCTAAAACCACTTGTGCCCATCTGGCTTTTGAAAATTGAGAATTCTGCCCTTGCCCTCAGTCCAGAGAAGGGTTACGGTCCAGCACACATGGGCTGTGTCAACACCACGCGTGCTTACAGAAGTTGACCAAATGCGTTATAAATCCGTGAGTTTGGAAACAAAATATTTATGCGGTTAATTGGACTGCATGGTCCAGGGACGGTGATGCTGCTGGTGGTGTCGGTGATTGCCTGCAATGCACAGGTTACCTGCAGACGTGCTATGGACAGCCGTTGGTTGGTGTTATGGAGATGGCTCAGCAGCCCACGCCTCCGGTCCGTGCCGCTCTGTCATTTTAGACTATCTTTGGGTTGAGAGACCACTTCTTCCTTCAGGTTCAAAAAGCGCTGGTCTCACTTTTCCTGTTACCCTGAGCTGACCAACAGCGGAGGGCATGGAGTGGTGTAACCCACACCCACCAAGCTGGTCCTGGGCACCATCTCCTCTGGAGGGAGCCCAGGGCTCTGGGAGCTCCACCAGGTGCTTTTGACACCTGGAGGCTCAGGTCACTGAGTTTTTGTGTCGCCAGTGGGTTTTGCCACTCTTCATAGGGTTTAATTGTGATTTCAGTGTAACTTGGCCAGCCGCCTGTTCCCTCGCCTTGGTGGGACCCCGCTCTGCTGAGAACTGCAGGCTGTTTCTGCTGAATAGAGCCATAAATTATTTACATTACCTTCATATAGCAACTTATTGACTACAGCATTGTAAAGTACCCTATTAATGTTTTAAGCATTTCACTTTATTTTAATACAAGTAAATTATTTAGGACATGTTAAAATGCTTTATGCTTTGACTAATGAGAAGGAAAAGTGTACACTGCATCTTATTTTAATTGGATGTTTACCCTATCCTGTAGAAATCAGGCATTTATTATTTCATACTTAATTAACTATGCATACAATCCCTGATGGATATGCATGCGGTTTTTCCACTTGATCTAGTCATTAAGAGCCGTAAATGTGCAGATTATTTTTTACTTGAAAATACAAAATAATTCTGGTTTTCAGGTAACTTGGTTCCCATATATAAAGCCAGTTACTATATCGCTGATCATACCGCTGCGTTCAGTTTTCTGAATTAATGCAATGCAGTACATCAAATTTGGGGCAATGTAAATTGATTCAAGTGGTGCAAAACTCAGCCAGCCTGAAATGAGTGATGTCTTTGAGTCTCTCTCTTGTCTTTGTTAGCAGAGAAATACCCTGCAAGATTATTTTTATGATGTCATAGTGCGTTATAGTCATTTTTATGCAATATTGCACGGTTGTATGTGGCCTTACGGAATGTTTGCAGTATTTCAACGTTGTTGTGATTGTCTTCTGGATAAAGATGTGGAGTGTCCACTCTTGTCCTAAACTATTTACTTACATCATGACTAAGAGCTCAACCATCCACAGAGGTGGGATAAAGGGCCCGGCAGTAAGCCAAATTTTGCTTTATCCCCCACCTAAGAGCTTTTTCTTAGAGGAAATAATCAGAATTAAGTTTGTGAAAAACAGCAGAGCAGAGTCTCTAAAACTGCAGTCCCTGCTTCACCCTGAGGGCACGACAGCCCAGTGCCGCTCCTTGCCTTGTAGCAAAACTCGGTTTTACCTCAATCTTGTTGTTATTATTTCTCTTGTTAATGTTTTTACTTTGTGTCACGGATCTGAAACCTATTGATTAACAAACATCTAAGCTAATGCCTGATCCTGAGCAATGGCAATCTGGAAGTCAGGAGCGGTTTAATGCTGAGAGTGTGTTTCAGGCGAGGCCTTTGACAGACAAGTCATGTAATATGCTATAATGTTGTACTAGGGGAAAAGAGAGTTGGGTGATGACTACAGGAAAAAAGAGAGCCATAAAAGTCCAGGCAGCAGATTCTTCCTTATGTATATTTGATCAGCCAGCTGTTGTCGCTGAGCTTCCTTACAATGGTCATATTTTCTTCTAAAATAAAGAACTTTAGGCTTCAACCTGAGAAGCAGCAGATTAGAAAGAGCAAGTTTCTAGCCAAAGGAGATGCTGGAGGAGGAAATTAAAGCAGATGAAACCTGCAGACAGCACGGGAAGGGGCCGGTGGTGGGGAACTGCTGAAGAAGCTACAGCAGACTGTGAGAATGAGGATGGCAAAGAACTTCCAGAGAAAGCCAGTGGCAGCCCGTGCACAGGAGCACTTGAATAATGAGGATGTAGTTGCTGTGGCGCTTGCTTTTTTCAGTGCAGGTACTTTCTAACCCCAGAAATGCTGTGAAATAGTAAGATCCCACATCACGTTTTTATCGACAGCCTTGCCTCGGAGAGCCCTCCTAAAGCTTCCCCTGGCAAAAGGGGGTCTGAACACGCAGCGTCGGTAACAGGGGCAAAAGTAGCATAATAAAGCAAACTCAGGTCTGGTCTGATTTACCAGCCACTAACATCAGAGCATAAACCACCGATGCATCCCATTGCTTTATGCCAGGTCCTGATGAGGTGGAGGTCGATGAAGAAACAGGGCTCTTGCCTGTTGCAGAAGTTTCACAATGTTGGGTTACAGGAACTGAAGCAAATGAGTCTTTCCCATCCTGTAATACCTTAGCAATTTTCTTAAAACCATCCATTTCAAAACTGCTTTCCAAATTACTGTACAAGCTTCATAAAACAATTATAAGAGCGCAAACAAACCCCATCATGCTAATGTGCTAATTACCCTCCAGGCTCCTGATCTTTTGGGTTGCGCCTTCATGTTGCGAAATTGAGACTTCGAAGGGAGTTCCTGCCTCCGTGTGCCGTTTACAGACGCACGCTTTACTTGCATGTTAAATTTTAAATACACAATTTACTTGTCTGTAACCAATTCTGTCCTCCTGGTAGCTGAGTTTTAGAAGTTTCCCAGATATTTCCAAATATTCTACTTTTTCCAGGGAAAATACATTTCTTCCTAAGAGTAGTTATGAAATATAGTATTAGTCTATACAGCACTGATGCCAATAAGGCCTCCCGCTGAGGTTTCAGCACAGCTTTGATGGGAATAAATGCATCCCTCTGATAAAGACTAACATAAAAAGCTCCATGGATTGTTTAGCTCAGAAAGGGAGCACAGATATTTCAGTGCTAGTGATCTGGTTAGTCCAGAGGTAAAGCTGAAAAAGTCCTGTATGAACCACTGATGCTATGGGATAAACCTGACTGCTCATTTCTTGCTCTTCAGCAGGAGAAAAGGGTGATTCCTTGATACCTGTCTTAAAAGATGTTGGTATAAAAATATTATCAATATTCCTGCTTATTTTGTTCATGCCACATTTCAGGAGTTTTGGTTCCTAAACAAATTCTCTTGGATTCTTTGCTTCCCTGTGCCTGTATGTTCCACAGGCGAATTAGCCTGAAAATGCATTAATTTTGCATGCAACCCTTTCTGTGGTCCTGGGTTGTCCCTCCGTTTCCACGTTGTGTAAAAGGCAGAAAGACATCTAGTTTTCAGTATCATTCATAAATCATTTTTACTCACTTGTAAACCTGCTGCAGAATAAAGGATAACAACTCTGTTACACTGTATTAGCCCATTGCCGGCAGCTCCTTGAAACAGGTTTACATGCTATAGATATCATGGAAAATGTGCCAAGAGGAAAACTGTTACCTCTTTACAGATGGGAAAAAAAAA
Organism: Balaeniceps rex; assembly: GCA_013401315.1. Taxonomy (NCBI): domain Eukaryota; kingdom Metazoa; phylum Chordata; class Aves; order Pelecaniformes; family Balaenicipitidae; genus Balaeniceps; species Balaeniceps rex. The sequence goes on along the minus strand of VYZW01040953.1, from coordinate 29,405 downwards.
AGCTATGCCTGGCTGCGATGAGCTCATTCTTCCTGTTTTGGGTTTGGGCTTTTTTTTTTTTTCCAAAAATGCAGGTCAACTGTTTGAACTCGGTACAAGACTCAAGCTGCTTCCCTCCTAATTAGCAAAGTAAAGTTCATGAGTGCAGTAGAAGCTATGAGCAGCCGGAACTTTTCCTGATCTTACTCAGATAATTCCTCTAAGAGCTTCCCTATTTTTTTTCAAAAATATCGAAAAATGGAGACATAAAGAAAAGCACATATTAGCTATTTTTATCACTTAAGCCATTTTGGTCAAAACTGACTTTTTAGAGGTGAAAACCCAGCAATCTAGATACAGATGGATAAGGAAAAGGCTATTTCCTATCCCACAGCAATTCTTTGTCTTGAGATGTCAACAACCTTATCATTCCTATTGGGGATGAAGTGGTGCTCTGAAATAAGAGGGAAAAAGAGTTCCTCCAAAGAGTCACGGCCTTATGGTCGAGATACTTAATCAAGATCACCAGAACTGTAGCAAATGCAGGTAGAGGGATCTCAAGAAGCCATTTATTTCATTCGACCCAGAGATAGGATTAACCACGTCATACCTGTCCTCAGAAATTTCCAATGATAGAGATCCCACAGCTTTAGAATGGAAATAATTGTATTGCTTAATGGACTTTCCTGTTAAATGTCTTTTATGTCTTTTTTTTTTCCTGGTGTTCATCCTGCATCTTTCTCCCTGATATTTCTGCAGGAGAGTGGGGAATCAATTGCCTTAGGTGAAGTCTGCCAGTCGTGCCTTAACAAGTCTGTTCTTCCCTATTTACACCACAGCAATATCAGGTTTATCGTTAGAAATGTCATTTAAGATTGACAAATTTGGTAAAATTCTCCATCGGGGACTTGGTTTCTTTACTGCTCAACATTTGATGCAGGAAAGTTCTCATGGTGTTGAAGAGTCGAAGTGGAGTAGATCTGGAAACCGTTTGGCAACACGGCGGAGCAGGCGTAAGTGCAGGGCGAGTGGGTTCATCAGCACTATTGCAGACCACTTCAATTCCTGAAACCTTAAGAAAGAGGTAGTTTAAAGAAAAGAAATCAATTCACTTCACTGTGAAGAGCCTGCCTGGGGAGAAGCAAGCGGGTGCTGTGGTAGTGCCCGTTTTGGGAGGCGTGTTTTCCCAGCTACGGCAACAGCCGGACAGAGCAAAGTGTTTGCGGTGCTCCTCTGCGCAGCTGCCAACGCAGGGCACGGTGCGTTGAATGGCAGCCCTCTTCTCTCTTTCTAAGAAATTCTATTTTTGCCAGGTGGATTCAGGCAGACTCTGATATTTGTGACTTGATGTAGTGTTTTTTCTTTTAAGTATAGGCTCGTTTAAACTAACCAAGAAATCTGGGGTTTTTTCTGATTGATTTGTGACCCTCTGAAGCCTATTCCTGTGGGTGGTCTCTATTATCCCTCTTTGTAAATATGTATTAAATCAATAGCTTGATTTAGATCTGAATTTGCATATGTGTATATATACATAAACAAAAAAAATGAAGGGGACACACATCCCTATATATAGCTATACATATACAAAGGCTTAATTATTTATAATAGCGAAGACACTAATTTCTGTTCATTATAATATAATCTTTAGGACCTATTTTTTACTTCCAACCATATGGTGCCGTGACGGAGGGCTGAGCTGTTTGCGTTGTTCGCGGTTTACCATATATGTACTGCAGATTTTATGTTTTACATAAAAAGATATGTCTAGGTGGAGGCAAGGGAGAGCTGCTGGCTGGTGCCCTCCTGGATGCCACTTTGTGGCAGGAGACCCGCCGGAGGGATGGGAGCTCTTTCTGCTGGGACAGCCAGGGAAGGAAGGCAGCCTGGGAGCAACGGGCAAGACAGAGGGAAAAATCCCTGGGAAAAGCGCTGGGTGTGTTTGCAGGAGGGAGCAGGTTCACGCAGACACAATGGAAGGAAGGACAAGAGGCAATGGCCTCAAGTTGTGCCAGGGGAGGTTTAGATTGGATATTAGGAAAAACTTCTTCACGGAGAGGGTTGTCAAGCATTGGAACAGGCTGCCCAGGGAAGTGGTGGAGTCCCCATCCCTGGAGGTATTTAAAAGCCGGGCAGACGAGGCGCTTAGGGACATGGTTTAGTAGTGGACAGGTACGGTTGGACTCGATGATCTTAAAGGTCTTTTCCAACCAAATAATTCTATGATTCTATGAAGACAGCTTTTCCAGGGCCCCGGATGAACCTGTGGGGTTGGTTCAACCTAGAAGCCACAAGACCTGCTGGATGGCAAAGCAGGGCTTGAAGTAAATTACCTGTTTGGCTTGAGGTGGGCTGGCAGGGAGGGGATCCATCCCACCCACTGGCCTGGATTTTCTCTGGTTAAAGAATTCCTGGCTGCTCTTTGGAAAAGAAACAGGTTTCTGTGTCTGGCCCAACGACTCCCCTGTGCATTTATCAAGAGTCGCTCAGGAGCTGTCCCCCCTCTCAAACATCTGATAAATGCCATCACTCCCTATCGCTTCCACGGCCCCGAGTCCCCCTTCTGTGTCCTCCACAAATCACCGTGATGTGAGCGAGCCCAGAGCCTGCACCCTTGTCACCCTGCTGCTGACCAGCTCTTGTATAAGGAATTTGTGTGATCACATGCAAAGAAAACCTTAATCTAGCATCTACCAAATTACTGAGGGGTGATTAATGGGTGTTTGTCAGAGCCCTCTGCAGCTGGGAGGAAAAATACCGCCTGCTGTGTCGCGCGAGCTGTTTGCTCCTCACTCCTCTCTCTTTTTAAGATGGCTAATACCTGAAAGAACATAAAAGGGACAATCTTTCGCCTTTGAAAAATGGGCCAGCAAGAAATGTTCTCTGGTAGTATTTAGAGGGCAGGATTGTATAGCATCTCCTCTCCCTCTCAGCTTCCCTGCCCAGGACTTGGCCATAGACAGCCCGTCGCTGAAAGGGCTGAGCTGCGGGTATGTAAAGGGTTTCTGTACTGAAACATATCAATGCCTCTGTTAATTTGGTGTAATAGAGGTTTTTGCTTTTCTCTCCTAACACAGCTGCTAGTCTTCACATAAATATAAAGACTCTGTAATCTTATCATCGGGTAAGATTTCAGTCTAGAGTGGTAGTTAAATACTGCATATCTCTGTAGCAATAAGGTTTTCCCAGGCAGAAAAGATCATTACATAGACTGCTTATCTCACCTAACACTGTATTTCTTTTTTAATGTGCAAAAGATGCTGCTGGTTTTAAAACTATTCTATATTTCACCCTAAGGCCAGTGAAGCCAGGACTCTGCAGCCGGTGCTCACAGCCTGGATTCCTGGCCCCCAAAATCTCCACTGACCCCACAAAGCGCTCCCAGCTCTACGCTGTAGAAGGAGAGGAGAAAATGGAAGGATGTATTTGGAGCAAAGCCGAGCCCATGGGCTGAACCCACCACGAAGGGCTAACTGTGGGTCCGTGGTGGGTCTTGCCCTCCTGCCTAGCTCTCTGCAGTGAGTAAGTCCTTCTGCAAAGAAGGAAAATCTTCGTTAATCCAAGTGGCAGCTGTGACCCTGGAGCCAGAGCTCCTCCCAGGTGTTGTTGCTTCAGCCACAGCAAAATATTTTGCAAGAAGTTCTGTGGAGTTTGTTGTGTTAGACCGTAGAACCGTGATGGAGGAGATGGAGATCTTATTGCATGTACCGCATCACTGTACAAGAGATAACAACATGAGAAAGTTAAATGAAAGAATTTAGATAATTCTTTGTCCATCAATCACTGCGCAATTGTATATTTAGTCATATTCCAAGGAGATACAGGTCTGCTGTATCATCCTACCTACAACTCCGGTAGGATGAATGGGCAGAAATCCCTAGCGTGGATGTCCGGAGAACCAGGTGATAGTATTGGAAAATTTTGCATGCAAAACTTCTCTGTGATACTGAGCACTTTTACTGCAGATCATGTCAGGGCCTGTTGCTACAGGTTAATGCTTAGGAAATAAACTGTAAGCAGTATTAATTTTTAAAAGTCACAGCGTGGTTAGGTATATGTTATGTAGCCTTTTGTGCGTGTATTTTATCATGCTCGGCCGAGTGGGTTTATTCGCTGCCTTCTTTGAAGGCAGAGCATCGCTCGCTGTGTCCCTTCCCAAACCCTCCCGCACTGCGGCAACGCCATGTCACCAAGATCCCATTTAGATGGGGAGCAGAGGTGACCATGGAAGACTCTCTGGGACTGGGATAGTTTTCTCCTTCTCAGGAGGACAGCACCAAGCACCTGTGGCTTGACTCCAGCTGGAAGAGCTTTGTTGACATGTAGTAAGAATTTCAATTCTATGTATTTCAATAAATGGAGGGTATACATTCGAATATCATAATATATATTCTATATAATATTATAAATTTCTATATAAACATAATATAATAATATTTCTGTATACTAACATTATAATAATGTATCTAATTTCAATATAATAATATAAATTTACTTATAACGTTATCACCTACACGCATATGGACTTTCATACCTTTATCTCTCCACGTGTGAGGTGGGACCACAGTAATACACTGTATGTGCCTGGGCGTCTAAGGCAGCGATGGATATCAGAGCCAGGTCAAAACTAAAATACTCCACGTAAAGGTTCAAACTGCCACAATAATATAAACTGTTGTTTGGGGAAAAGCCGCGTGGGCTCGTCCTTTCCTTGGGTACCGCACAGGCCACAGCTGTTGTAGGAGAAGCATAGTGGGAAAAAGAAAAATGCCTGAGATGAGACAAATCACCGCAGGACCCTTACAAACCGCAGCCCTTGGTTTCTCAGCAGAGTTCCCTCGTTCCCGTTTTCCTTCCCCGCATCTCTGCCCAGAAGGGCTTTGCCGTGAGTGCCACCACGGCTTGAACTGATGCCCACGGTGGGTTGTGTTCGCACGTCGCTCTCAGCGGTGCGCGTAGCTGTCGTACCACGCCTGCAGCTGAGAGCAGGCGTCGGGAACTTTAAACTTATTAAAATAGCGTTTGTGCATCCTTTTTGAAAAAGAAAATGCCTTACAGCATGTTTTACACACCAAGCGGAGAAGCCCCACTCAGCGAGCACAGGCGAAGGAAATGAGGGCTTTGTTTATGACAGATTTCTGTTTTTATTCCCAAGGTTCAGAAGTAAATTACTACAAAAATGCAGACAGAACCTCTAATATTTGTCTCGGCATTATTCATCCAGCAATTCGGGAGCCGCAGATCAGCCTGTGAAAGACAGCAGTGAAAATACAGGGCTGCTCCGATCTCTTTTGCGCCAGTGTAAATCAAGAGTAACTTTCACTGAAACCAGTGGAGTGTAAAATTGGTGTAAGTGAGGATCAGTACTATCTCCCGTACCTATATGTCAGCGAAGCTATTTGTTTAAAGTGTTTATAGACACTGCTATCATAAATAGCTTATTTTCTTACACATTAAATAGATCAAAGGTATCCGGAGTAATTTTCTAGCATGACTAAAATAAACATGTATATTTATTGCCGCATAACTTACAGGAGTCACACTCTTGTTGAATCGAATCCAAAAATAGTGATTGATTTTTTTTCTTGGTTTAATAAAAGGAATCACAGTGCTCTATGAAAACACGCATTCATTTTATTTGATTGACATCTTCAATTTTGGATATATATTCTAACTAATGGAATGAATATTGCAATACATGAATCAATTATATTTGTTCAGTTGTCAGGTTTGTAAAGTGAGAACAGTTTAAATTATATATGATCCAGCTGTCTATATATTATGTTGTCTTAATAGACAATACTACCATCAACACATTTGTTTTAATGAGGGCCTTATCAGCATACATAGCTCCTATCTGATCCACTGTTATTTGTTGAAGCAGTAGGGTTTTATCCGTGTACCTCAAAATATGCTCTTCCTCACTTCAGAGGGACCTGGACAGGCTGGACCAATGGGCTGTGACCAATTGCATGAGGTTCAACAAGGCCAAGTGCCGGGTCCTGCACTTGGGCCACAACAATCCCGTGCAACGCTACAGGCTTGGGGATGAGTGGCTGGAAAGCTGCTTGGTGGAGAGGGACCTGGGGCTGTTGGTCGACAGCTGGCTGAACATGAGCCAGCAGTGTGCCCAGGTGGCCAAGAAGGCCAACGGCATCCTGGCTTGTATCAGAAATAGTGTGGCCAGCAGGAGCAGGGCAGTCATCCTTCCCCTGTACTGGGCACTGGTGAGGCCGCACCTCGAGTTCTGGGTTCAGTTTTGGGCCCCTCACTCCAAGAAGGACATGGAGGTGCTGGAGCGTGTCCAGAGAAGGGCAACGAAGCTGCGGAAGGGGCTGGAGCACAAGTGCTGTGAGGAGCGGCTGAGGGACCTGGGGTTGTTCAGCCTGGAGAAGAGGAGGCTGAGGGGAGACCTTATCACCCTCTACAACTGCCTGAGAGGAGGGTGCAGCGAGGTGGGTGTTGGTCTCTTCTCCCAAGTAGCAAGTGATAGGACGAGAGGCAATGGCCTCAAGTTGTCCCAGGGGAGGTTTAGATTGGATATTAGGGAAAACTTCTTCACGGAGAGGGTTGTCAAGCACTGGAACAGGCTGCCCAGGGAAGTGGTGGAGTCCCCATCCCTGGAGGTATTTAAAAGCCGGGCAGACGAGGCGCTTAGGGACATGGTTTAGTAGTGGCCAGGTACAGTTGGACTCGATGATCTTAAAGGTCTTTTCCAACCAAAAGATTCTGTGATTCAAGACCAGGAGAAGAATATGGCTGATGAAGAAAGATTTGCTCGTGTAATTAGCATCGCTGTTAACGTTACTGAAATCACTAGTTTGTAGTCGTCACTATTTATGCTTTTGTAGCAGAGTATGTCGTGTTGGAGTTTAGGCAGTATTCTCAAAATGCTCCAGTCTTAATGATGGGTTAATTCCTAAAATTATTTCAGTATGGGCTTGACTTAAAGCACACAAGCAATCACTTTGAGACTATAATTCAGCAAAGGAATAGGTCTTTGAGGAATCAGGGCTATGGAAAATACTGCAAACTTCCATTTGCTATAATTTTCCCATTTCTTGACCTTTCTTATAATTTAGCAATTTGATAATTATTAAGTTTTTAGAAAGCATAATCTAAGGAAACAAGAAGTGGCTGCAAAACTCATTAGAAAAACATACTTAAAGCATTCATGATTCCTTATCAACAGGGAAAGATACATCAAGTGGGATTCTGTAGGAGTAGTATCCAATATTTTTATTAATGATCTGGATAATTGAACAGAAAACTTTCTTATCAAATTTGTGAATTTGGAAGAACTGGGAGTACTTTGGAGGATAAAACTTGAATTTCAGATGGCCTTGACGAAATGTCCTAGAAAAACACAGACTGAAATAAAATAAGGTAACATAGAAAACAACGTAGTAGGACGTATAGGCAAGAAATACCAAAAACATGAAAATAATTCTCCCTTCTCACTGAGCAATGCTTTGGTCCTGACAAGGGCCAGGTAAAGAGGGCAACAGGAATGATTGGGCAACTGGAAAAGACAACCAGCAAATGTCAATAAATAGGGAATAAAAAAGAAACCTTAAAGGAGGATATGATGAGTCTTCCAGTACACGCTAGCCTGCAGAAAAGGTAAATACAGTGTACTTCATGTCCTTGAAGAGTGTAACAAAAGGAAGTCATGTTGCATCTTGAAATTCTGTTTAGATACGAGGAAAATGCGTCTTTCAAGAAATGGGTAGTAGAGCAATGGGCTCTCCCCCATGGGAGGTCTTCAAGAGCAAGACACGCCTTTCAGAAATGGCTTCGGTATGGCTAATCTCATACTTGGTAGTGCAGCCTTAATTTTCTCTAATTCTATTATGACCTGGATGAATTTAATGTATTTCCATAATCTTTTTTTGCAGCTTATATTAACCATTTTTATTACGCAAATAGCCAAAACGGCAAAAACATTGCAAATCAGTCCAAGAATCTTTTCCAAGCAGCTGGGTAAGTTCTCACTTTTGTTATTTTAGTTACTTCAGATTTGCAGAGGATTTAAAGAACTGAATTTGACGGAAATAGGATGAATATTTGTTTGTCTGACAAGTAAGTTTAGAAACAGCATGAAAAGTCCTGAATAAGAAAACTAGCTTGACTGGGGTTGGTTTTTTCAGTATTTTAAAAAGAGACTGAACGGAAATTCTGATGAACCCTCTTCGATGCGGTCTGATCTGATACCTGAGCTTTTATCTGGAGGTGGAAACCTCCTGAGCATAAAACGCAAGTGGCGCTATCAGTTGGCTTATCTGGAAGGATTCGACCTTCGTCCTTTCAAACTGGAAAGTCTCTCTCTGCTTATCAGAGCCGATGCCTGTACAGGCTCTCATGTGTCTCAGTTCCCTAATGTTACTCGGAGAACACGGAGCGCTGGAGCAGAGCTGCTCTGCTCAACTGGGACATCCAGGTAGGAATACAATGGGGTTATTTAGTGATCTAATACTATAAATGTAAATGATTTTCTGCTAGTATGCTGAATTCATACATGTTTGAGTTGACACCAGAGATGTTTTTCCATACTACACCACCGCGCACCGTGCAACAAGATTTGACAGAAATGTTTTCTCCTCTGCTCAGTTTTAAGGAATCCGGGGCATGCAGGCAGTGGGACTTGCCTAGTCTTGGGGAACGTAGCATGCAGCATCACGTACTGTTGGAAATGAACTTTTGCAGAAGCACACATGCTTTGTTGGAGAAAATGCAGGAGCGTGCAGGAGCAGGGAGCAGCCCAGAGTCCCCAGTGCGTGGGCACAGCCACGACTGCCATCACAGACCAGCCCATCTCTGAAGGGTCTTTCCTCTTCCATCGGCTCAGCAATCTGGGAGCTAAAAGAGAGCAAGATAATGGAGTATAGGAGATGTGGTTGATTTATTGTGGTCTACTGGGTAAAGAACGCCGTTTGGGAAAATTAACAGGCAAACCAAAATAGATGCTCACCTGATGAACTAAAATATAATCAAGATATAGATCATATAGCACTTATTGTTCCTGAAAAGAATCAGCAACCAAAAAATGAAATAAATACATTCTTAGTCCTTAGGCTGGAACTACATGTCAGCTTGCACTCGCTCCCATGTTGCAAACCCTTTGTACATCCGCAAATGTCACTAAATCAATCCAGAACATTAAGTCAAGATTGTAGCAGTGTTCTCAATGGGTCCGGTAACAACTAAAACAAACAGGATCATTTCAAGAATATAAACCTTCATGCCTCCAGGTACTAAACAACCTCTAATTAACAACAGTAAGGACGGATTTTTCTACGGGAGCATGTTATCTTGTAACTGTCTGCTGGAGAGCCTGGCAGCGCATTTTCCCAGTTTGTTCTGGCCTCCTTTACAGAGAGAACAGGACATCGGGGGAGATCGGCTGCTTACTAATTCCTGTGCTCTGAACCGAATCCTGAGCCATTTTTCCAACGGGGAGGAAACGGCTGCATTGCAAGTTAAGCGATCCCTTGGCGAGATGCAGAACCGCTCAGAGCGATTCACCTACAAGAGATGCTGGGATAGGCAGGATGGGGACCGCAGCCCTGCCTCGATGGCGCTTGCTCGATTAATTTAATACCTTCATATATACACCATCATATGTACGCTGTGTTCTCTTTCCACCTATAAGCAGCTGCTTTCCTGAGAGCGCAGGGCAGGAAGGTCCATGTGCCGTCATCTGCTCTCTTCAGCTCCGCTGGAAGTGTAAGAAAATGTGCTTTTCTTAGGCACGGACCGGTGTCTGAATTCAGCCTTGTCTATGGCCATGAATGTTAATTTAGACACATGGGGGAATTATGCGACTGATTTCAAAGCTCTTCCTAGACCTCCAGGTGCACAAGAGAAGCGAAGAAGTGTTTGAGGAGGAGAAAATGTGCAGGAATTATACTGGAAATTCCTTTTTTGTAACATTGACACTTTTTCACATAGGCTTTGGGTGCTCGCGAACAGAAGAGGAACGTGCATCTGTCTTCGGATTGAGGGGATTTTTTTACTGGCGTGGTGTTCTTGACAGTATTCTCAGGATGCTAATTTGTTACTCGTAACGATAATTCTTTGTCCGCATGAGAACAGGCATACGTCACACACGCACACATATACACTGCGCTCGCTTTCATAAAATATTTATGAATCATTATTGGCATTAGGGATATCTGAAGCCAAAATTCATAGGAGGTAATTTTGTAGAAAATGAAATTATGGAATATTTATCCATACAGTAAGCTGCCCTGAGTATGCGTCTCCAGCAGAATTAGGGAGTTATTTATTTATGAGCTGGTCTCCTATTCTCTTCCTTAAAGAGAAATCGCGGAGCAGGTTGAACAGGATGTTTGTTTACAAATTGGCCAGAGAGCATTGTTCTCGGTTTGATTTGCAATGACTAATGAGCAACATAATTTTTAATCATAGCTTTTCAAGGCTGACACACTGACAAGCACATCCTGCGTGTGTTACATTCGGCATGGCATAATGCAGGCAGCTGTGTATGCTAACGAGAGAACAAAAGCAGTGTGAAAAAGATCAATGTGTCAGGAGAGAATAAGACTTTTCTAGCAAGCAAGCTGTGAGGTAAACATTTTTCATTTTAGGACTTCCTAGGACATGTTTTCATGTGCACAGAAAAGCTGAGTCCTCAGCTCAGGATGCGGAGGAAAGGGCAGAAAGAAATCAGTTTGCGCTAATGAATCAGAGGCCAGCAGTCGCCAGGGACAAATAGAGCATGAGATCTCAGCATCGGAAGTTCTTGAGAATGGCTCCTAAGACACCCCGGACTGTACGTCCGGGAAGGCTGGAAGCAAATTGACGTTGACAAAGCTTTTACAATTTATCTACCCGCTCACCAGTAGTTTGGCAGGACAGATGCTCGCCCGTTCTGCCACCTTTTGCAAAAAGGGCCACATTCACAGCCCAAGGTCTTCCCCTTCCTCTGCACCCCAGTCCCAAACCACCCCAAGGGAGACCTGGGGACTCCCCTCCTCCCGCGGTGCTGACTGAGGGTGGGATGATTTTTGCAGCATCCCTAAATGCAACGACCTCAAGGAGCTTTGCAACCTTGTGTTTCCTTCCCCAAAATTTGGAAAGAGCAAAAATAACTTTCTTCATCTTCCAAGTCCGAAGAAGGATTTTCAAAGGTGAAAAACAGTAGAGGACAAGGCAGGACAAGGATTATCTTGGGTATCAAAAGACATCCTCAGCAGGCATAAGTGCCAAATTCAACAGCAGCTCTGCCTCTCCGCTGTGTGTGTGTATCTCATGCCACATCCCCTGCCTGGCTGCGCAGAAGCTCAAAGGTCCCCTCTGCACGTGCCCAACGTGGTGCTCAAAGCCTTATTATTCCCTTAATAACTATATACATCTATATATACTACTATTCCTTGATAAACTCTTCTTGGAGTGATCATAAAGGTGGGTTTCTTTAAAACTCAGTTGTTAGCCCTTCCGAACAAGCTATTTTGGCTTGAAAATGGTTTTCATCCTCTTTTTCCTAGCAACAAAGAGCCTCTTTAAAGTGGAGATGACTCTGATAGCACTGGAGATATTAACACATGTTGTTGATGCAACCCCTTTAACACTTCTAGGAATTTAACTTTAATTAATCACTTTGTACTGAGAATGGAGAAAGCGAGAAATGGATCACCTGCTTTTATGGGGAAGAAGAGCAGAGTTCAAGACTTCTTGAAAGACTTAGTGAGAGGGAAAACATGACTGTTGCATTTTCTGCTTCTGATTTAGGGCTGAAAGGTACTTTGCATTAGATTATCAACTCGCTTTGCATTTTAATCTACTTAAATCCCATCAGCATGTGCCAAGTGCTACCAGAAACATGCTTCTGTGCTGCCAGTTTTCTGACCATATATTACAGGAAAGACTGGGTATAATGTGAGCGAACAAAGAATATAGAATAATGACAGAGAATTTAGCCAGGAGCTTTTATAAGACAAGATAAAAGGTGTACCAGCTAAACTATGTGTTTGTAAAGAGACTGGGCTTCCTCCCTTTAGAAGTGCTTGGGTAGCTTTAATGGAGAAGGATTCTAATGGTTTTTGACACGTGTTAATGGTGCGTGTCATGTTCTTTATATTTTCATAATGACATGTCTAATTTCTGATGGCATGTGTCACATTGCATATATTTGTTAAATATAGGTCACGAGCTAAAAATACGCACAATATTAGCAAAATGTATACGATAACGATTGCATATATCTCCCTCGCTGCAGCAACCTCAACTGATCATAAATCTCATTCTGGAGGGTTTTCTAAAACTCAGTGGCAAAACGGTTTTTTAAAGTCCTGTCTTAAAAGATGGTGGCAAAAAGTTAGGCTTTGGCGGAGTTGTTATTGATGAGAAAAAGGAATTCTTTCTCGCCGGAGGTTATTCTTAGAGATGGTGCCTCTTCCGACTGAAAAGCTGAAAAACGCTGATACGGTCGTGTGGTAGTCGTTGATTTATATAGTTTGGCAAAAGCTAGAAACAGCACCTCCGGGGAGCAAGGGTAACAGGAGAGCCACGTTTCAGGCTATCATTGAAAAACGGCCGCTCAGCACTCCGGCTGCGACCTTCTGCCACTCAAAGTGTAGGGTTGATATTATTCTTCTTCAGGGAGGAGCACAGGTGATAAGTAACCGTTCTTTAGGTCCCACTATTCACATACAAGCTTGTGATATGAAAGCCGGAGCCCCTGGAGAGGCAGCAGGTGACCATCCCTGCGGCTGTTGTTCTCTTATCAATTAACTATTGCTTTCTGGCCAGTGGATAGTGGTCGGGTAGCTAGAAGCGAACCTTACACATGGCGTCTAGTCCAGGTATTTCCAACGTTCAGATTTCATGCTTTAGCTCAATTGCCCAATCTCACAGGACATCTTCTGGATCTTGATGAGACTTTTTTCCTTTAAAAAAAAATTTCCATAAGGAATAAATGGGTCTTAGATAGTCACGAGATGGAAGTAAGTTAGGTTATGGGCAGGGTGGTGGCCACATGTCCTTTAATGAGACATTATCATATTGTCCTATTAGAGAAAGATTGTAGTGACTCTTTTTGACAGTTAAAGAAAACAAGGTTGTGATGCTTCTCCTGTGTTTGAATGTTAGTCTTGTTTTTCACAACTGTTTTTATTATAGTAAATAAAACCGTAAGGACTGTTATAACACCACCCTTCTGCAGCACTTGCTAGGTCAAGGTGTGGTACTGGTGTGAGCCGAATGATGCTGTTGGTGTATGATGTAAATGGGAGGAAGGCTTGCTTTTGCTAGCTAAGAAAAAATAGACGCCCTAATGGCCTAACAAGTATTACTGAGAAATGAATATGAAAAATAGATAAAGGGAGCTCTAAAAGCCATATGATTGAGATATATAGACAGAGATAGATATAGATATATATGTCCGGTTCAGCCAAGATTCGAATGAAGGAAACACGATGAGACATTCAACGGAAAACCACTTCATACTAGTTGGAGCCTATTTAATCCCACTGTAATTTGATGGTCAACAGTTTTAAATGAAATGGTGGAATTGGCTCTGTTACATACGTCTGAGCTTTCAAAGGGCTGCTACACTTCCACTTTGATTCCACCAGAAATGGCGCATCAGGGGAAAAAAGGAACATCACCTTAGCCAAGAAACTTCCTCAACTTGGTAACTTTACTCCAAAACCATTTGTAAGTCATAAATCCTTTAAATAGCAACCCCCCTCATATCTGACCTACTTCTGCCTGTGAACGCACCACTACTTCAGCTTTGGCAGGCACCTCCTATTTTCTTCCTTCTGATAGTTTTTATGTGTAGCATAGGGATTAGGCTGTGCTCTCCCATCCACCAGCTTTACTGGAGATGCTCCAGCTATCTCTCCCTCCTTCCACACCCTCTGCCAGCTCCTCACATTTGCCCCCGTTGTGAACCTACTGTGGAAAAAGCATTTTTCCATGAGTGTGTGCCAGCCTCTGAGAGAGAAATTTGATGACCGAGGATTGCCGCAACAAAGGCAATTAGAAGTCTGCTGCATATGCATTAAATAGACTATATAATCCTAAAATGAAGATGTTCCTAAGAACAGCCCATGAGGATGCTGAGCTAGAGGAAGCATGGCAATAGATAATTTCAAATCCAGCCAAGCTTGAAAGAGGTAGGTGTGTTTTCCACCTTCCATGAAGTTAAGAAAGAGCTATAAAATCCCCTGACTTGAACAAGCAACACTCGCTTTCTCTGTGTCGTATCCTTAGTTTTACACCATTCATCAGAGATCATTTAGTTCATCTTTGGGAGATAACAATTATTAAGCAGCTAAAAAAAAAAAAAACAAAAAAAACAAAAAGAAAACGTCTACACGTAACTGTCCACTTCCGTCGTATTTCTGCAGCCGATAACATCACAGAGCTGCCAGGGTAAGAAAAGCAATAAATCACTGGCAAGAAATCAGAGTCACATCTTCTAAATGATTTCACTGATACTATAAAATTCTATTTTAATTGAAGGTATTGACAGCTTTTCCTGTTAAAGGCCCAGTGATTTAAAGAGCAAAATACTGAAGACACTGTTTTTAAATATTTTCTTGGCTTTCACAGGGCTCAGATGACTCACATTTCATCTCTACCACATAAGGTTATTCATGATACCAAAACCTGACACTAAACAGCAAATTTTCTTTTGGGTGAAGTTACCCCCTACCCTGTACCACCCAGGTCTGGTTGTGAGGCTTACAGAAACATTAACCTTTCCGTTTGTAAGAGAAATATGCACTGCAGAGCCCAAAGGTAGAAGATGAAATTCTGTTTCATCCCACCATCAGGTTCCAGAAATCTCTTTCTATTGGCATGAGAATATGAACTCTACAAAATCCCTGGTATTTATGGCTGGTGAACTTCAGATAGAAATAAGGATCCCTCCAAAAGACCATCCACAAGACAAGGTGATCTCAAGCTAAAGACTTTTGTTTCAACAGTGTTAATATATCATTTTTCCTTATCTTCAACCTGAAGACTTTGCTGAAGTCCATCTGGGGCTGATATTCAGGAGCAGAGTGGGCAAGGGAAGGTTTGGGGTCCATGGGTCTTGACACTCAATCTGTTCATGGCAGGACTGAGAGGTACTGTTGATATTACCAATATTAACATCGGCAAAATGTCATTTATAAAATAATAAATTCAAGCCGTAAAAAAGACTTTCCGTTATGAGAAAGGCCTGTGGAGTATCCTGGGGAGCTGAAACACTCACTGTTAGAGATTCACATGGCTGAGATTCCCTGCTGAATTCTAGAGAATTATTTTTAAAACCTGGGAGGGAGAGGGTTGGAAATGATAAAGGAAGCTGTGATTTCTACACAGTGCTTTTCTTTCCACCTTTTTCTGTTCTTATTTCTCCAAGATCCTGAATGTGTGGGACTTTTAACATGAAGGTGGAGTTGCTTATTTACCCCTATATTTGTGCTAGCTACAGCCTAACTTCTGAAGGATGTTTCCATAAGAGTTATATCAAAAGCCCATGAAGTTGTATTTTACCCAGATTAGAGATATGTTGTGTTCTTCACTTACCCTTCTGTCGAAAAGACCCATTTATTTACCCTTCACTGAAAAATGGGATGCGCAGCGTTCAGCAGAGTGAGCACTGAAAACCTGATGTAGTTTGTGAGTAAATGAGGTTTCAAAGCCTCTTTTAAATACCTCAGGAATGTTACTAATATCCCGATGTGATGAACACATAAAAGACAGATAGGTTAGCTCCCACATTTCATATTCTGAGCATACTGCAATGCCTACAGTTCTCCTTGTGAAGTGAAACAAAGTGGCTGCGCGTGTAAAGGAAGTGGTTTGGTGATTGATTGAATACGGCTAGGAAAAGAAATCATTGAGAATTGGGCTAACGAATGAAAGAAATGATCCAGTGACCGGGACCACGAGTACCTGGTATTCTGGCAAAGATCAAGAATTCTGGAATTTGCTTCAAATTCCTTCGCAATGTTTTGGGCATGATAGCTGTACGCTTTGCTGCACTTCCCACAAATCGTATTTTGCTTGTAAAGCAGAAAGACGGAAGAAGAGATTCCTGTTGCTGTTGCTATGGGCTTTATTTGCGTAAAGAGAGAGCTGCTAAGGCCAGAATGGGGTCATCAGGCTGATGCAAGAGGAGCGTGGACCACAGCATGGTGGTGTTAAACTCACGTGGGAAAGAGCAGGGTACAGGTCTCTATGCTGGTGTCCCTCCGTGGAGCACCCGGACCATCACTGCTGTCCTGCCGTGTTCCTCCTGCGCCGACACCAGCACCTGCGGAGGAGCCCGACGGGCACCCCGTGACAGCTCACCCCCATTTCCTACAAAACCATCCTAACTCATGTGTTACAGCAGTAGGCTCCTGCACAGTGGGGGGACAACTCTGCTCCTTGCTGAACAATATGACACAGCGTCTGCTGCACGGTCTGAAATTAAAGCACTCTATAGGATTAAGTAATGAGGGGTCCTGGGTTTGTCCCGTCTTCCCGGGAGCACATATATAGGAGGTTAGGACTGCAGCGGCCTCCCCGTACTTCTGAATGTCATCTCCTGCTCTCATGGATGGCTACAGAGTGTAATTCCTTCCCTTACAAAAACCGAACTCATTGCTAAGACGCTCTGAGCATCAACAGGCGGCCACACCAACCATCCAGAGCTGCAGCTGGGTGAGGTGTGAATCCCAAACACCGCTGCTGACATCAGCCCTAACGGATAATAGATATTTAACTTCTCAGCAATTAGGCATCAGCTTACACCTTTCTTTTTCCTGAAACTATTGTGCAGTTTTTATATCAGATATTCTTTGGCTTATGTCAATAATGTAGAAACAGCATTGCTGTAAGGAAAAAAAAACACGACAGCAAATAAGATAGAAAAGAATGATGCAGACTATAAAAAGCCTGGAAAACCTGAGATTCTATTTTACTATAGAGCTATCAACACAAACAAAAAATACATTCTTTTTAAAGTTCAGATATTGAACTCAGGAAGAAAACCAAAACTGCTTTCCCTGCTGTTCTTTTCAATATTCACTTCATGTTTTATTTGGAAGTTAGATTCATCTCCACTCTAAAATGTACCCTACTTTTATCTTAAGTATTGCTATTTCCAAAGGAACAAAGAATATTTCTTATCAGCATCTTCCGGCTGGACTTCCTAATGCATTTGATTTCCAGCTATTAACCTGGGAGCCCTATATTCACAATCACTTTGTGGTTTTTAAGACCCTACGGGTTTAGAAGTGTATGGACATTCTTATAAAGATTATTACTTTATTTTGTACTTAACAATGTTTGCCAATATCCTCTTGGCTCGTGGCTAAAAGATGACTAGAAGATCAGCAAGTCAGACCTCTGCAAGTCTACGTGTTCCTCTTGCACCGCTATTTGGTCTCGATGAGCCCCTCAAAACGCGTAGTTTCAACAGTAGCTCATACTATTTTAAGGCAGAATTGTCACACTATTGTCCTCTGCATGGAGTTATTAAAGCATTCTCCTGAAAATAATTGCAAGAATCATCTCAAACCTTTCTAAAAACTGATTTAGAAGTAAACCCTCTTCTTCCAGGTTCTCTTAAATTAGTTGGCCAGGTTGTGTTGTCACATCTGAAAACTGCTGAAATCAGCGGTCTCGTCGTAAGGATGCTGCTGGAAGTGGGATCAGAGCCGAACCGAACGCCTTTAGGGAGGAAATGTTGAGCCATAAGAAGAGCTGGTTTTCGGGAGCGTAACGCATGGAGATGCCAGCACACAGCCCAGCTCCCCCTGCTCTCCACAAAATCCCCTCAATGCTTTTGTTAACTTTAGTTGAGACTAGAATATTTCAAGTAGAAGTCGGTAAAGACCGCTTGTCTATCACAGGCTAATGTACATCTCATTTCAAATTACTTGCAAAGTTTATAATAAACTTTCAAATCACATTGCAGTGTGTTCCTTCAGCTGGTAAATCGCCAGTTTAACAGAATGGCATTTCTTTGATTTTTTTATGAAAATTGGGATCAAATTTGCAGGATTCTTTTACTGTCTAAAATCAGAAGTGATTGGCTAACAATTTTCATTAAAAACTGTATGGTTTATTCTCGCTACATATTTTTATGAGAATTTTGCAGATAATCCATTTAACGTGGATGGAAAATGCATGTTTAACAAAATAGTCTTCAAATACCAACCTGAAGTTTGTTTGTCTGATTTAAGTTATATGTAACATTAAATACCTTCCCAAGCACATGGACCTTGTGCAGCAGCATTGCACATATACTTAGCTTTAATCGCACTTCTAAAGCGCTCTGATTTCAACGGGATTTAAGTGTGGGCTTGAAGGTAAGCCTGTGACTAAATGGTTTCTTGTACCGAGCTAGTAACCCACGTACATGAGCAAGGAGATCTCAAAAGAATAACAGGTTTTTCCTTGATCCAAGCAAATTAAGAAAAAAAGATATTCTTCATGATATGTTGGATTCAACAAAAAAGTACCCACAATAAAACACCCTGTACAGTATCAGTTTATAAAGTGTGAATATCCTTGTTGTAAGGAGACTGAAATTATATCAGAAAATAACTTTCTTTTGTAGCGGTTCCTCCCTTGCAGCTGCCAAGGTGCGGCTGCCTGGTCCGAGAAGTATTTCCACGCCATGCTCCTGCAGGCTGGATTCAGCCATCAGCTTGGTGCTGGTATTATTCCCGTAAAATACCTTCCTCCGAGGCATTATGCTTTGGCGTTATGATTTATTGCTCACATTTCTAGCAATAAATAAAGGAGGAAATACCATCCTATTAATTGCTGCTTCTACTTCTAAACTCAAATATCCATGGACTAAAGAAACTTTGTGTCATAGAAGGTTATTTGTCTGCTAACGCAACACCCCCCCCCAATACATGTATTTGTGCTTTGAAGGAGTCTCTGTGTCTCTATTATTCGATACATGGGTTTGGATTAAATTTTGGACTGTTTCCCAAAAAAATCTCGTAATAATAATTTAGTAAATTTTAGATTCAAGGCAAATCTTAAAATTGGACATCAAGTACCCTCAGGCTTAATTTAGCGTGCACATATCGAAACTGGCACAACCCCAATCAGCGTATTAGTTTTATAGATTTGAATTCTCTTGGCATGATATCAGAAATAACAGAAAGTTTCACACCTAACAGCATTTCTGGCTAGATATAGTCAATCAAATCATCATTTGCATTTAAAACTGGTATAAAATTCTACATTTTCTAGTTCCAAATGCCTGCCTCTGTGCATTTGTGCCTTTTATGCATACCTTGCATGAACTCCCTATGCAGAATCATGTGAGGATTAAGTTTAAATCAATGAGAAAAATATGTGAAACATCTGGAAGCATTCATATTTCTGCAAAAATACTTTATCTGCACAGACCATTATGTTAAGCCACGGGAACAGTAATTTACCTCTACAGCTATAAAGCCTGTATAGTTATAAAATTTTATCAAATAAAAGTGCGTTGTCTTGTCTATGGAAATCCTGTAAGCAGTCCATAATTATTTACGATAATTTACTGTTATTACCAGTTACAATAAAAAAATAAAGAATGTTCTGGGTTAATTACATTATGTCTAATTTACTGTTGCTAAATATAGACGGGCCTACAATGAATGCTGAACTGTAGGAAGCGGAGGTCCAGAAGGGGGAATTATTTCAGCACATCTGATTTCTGCTGCTCTTAGCAACACAATTAACGAAGACAGGAACCCTGGGTGACTGCACGCACGTCGTCCTTACGTTTATAGTCAGAAGTTGCATTTGTTTTGCTGACAAAACAAACTCCCCTCTGCCCCTTCCCCTGAAGCCTGCCCTGGGTTTCTCTCTCTGTGCACTCTCAGGGGCCATGGCTATGGGATTTGGTCCTTGTGGCTGGAAAGCTGCCCAGCAGAAAAGGACCTGGGGGTGCTGGTTGACAGCCGGCTGAACATGAGCCAGCAGTGTGCCCAGGTGGCCAAGAAGGCCAACAGCATCCTGGCTTCTATCAGAAATAGCGTGGCCAGTAGGACCAGGGCAGTCATCCTTCCCCTTACTCGGCACTGGTGAGGCCGCACCTCGAGTGCTGTGTTCAGTTTTGGGCCCCTCACTACAAGAANCCCAAGTAACAAGTGATAGGATGAGAGGCAATGGCCTCAAGTTGTGCCAGGGGAGGTTTAGGTTGGATATTAGGAAAAACTTCTTCACGGAGAGGGTTGTCAAGCACTGGAACAGGCTGCCCAGGGAAGTGGTGGAGTCCCCATCCCTGGAGGTGTTCAAAAAACACGTAGACGTGGCACTTCGGGATATGGTATAGTAGGCATGGTGGTGTTGGGTTGACGGTTGGACTAGATGATCTTAGAGGTCTTTTCCAACCTTAATGCTTCTATGATTCTATTTGGGGTTTTGCGGCTCTTGGGGGGACTCCCAAGCCCCTGCAGACAAGTGCATCCTCCCTACAGAGCTATGTAAGCCTCCAGTGGCCAAGATTTTGAGCTTTTGTTCTCAATTTATTTATGTTGGTGATTCATGCTGATGTTTTAAACATACTGACCACTTATCTGAGATACTATTTGGGGATACTTTAGGAGCATCTCGGCAGGTCCTGCGCTGAAAACTGCTGTCGGAGGCTTTCTCCCCGCTCCTGCACTCCTGAGGAGCATCCATCTGTTTTGCTTCACTGTTGGGAATCAATGCCCTCCCACGGGGATCCCTCCTGGAGGCTCCTTTACCACTCGCTGTTTTTATTTCAGTATCACCTTCCAGTGGCAGTGGCAGATGAAGGGCTAGCCACGCCAGCAGCTGTGCAAGCACAAACCAGCTCCAGGAAACTGCATCTTTGACCTCAAAAGCTTATATCTAGACATAAGTGCCCAAGACAATAGATAGATACGGACTGGAAGCAAAGGCAAGTGTAGAGGTAAATTGATCGGCAGCGCAGCACACCGGATGCCTAATCAGGAGTCTGCTTCTCTCTGTTGTACTTAAGTGCAACCAACAAAACAAACTGTATCTCCTTAGTAGCACTAAATGAAGCACCGTAACACTCGGCACAACTCTCATTTCAACCTGCCCTCCCTAGCTTGTTCTGACAAAGTATTTTCTCCTCCTCTGTTTGGTGCCTTTCTCTTATATTTTTATTCTATATGCAGAGGTTTTTTTTTTCAATGCATGGGGTTTCTCATCGCTATCAAGGATGTAGTAATTTGATTCACACAGAAATTCCTTTTCCTAACAGTATAGGAGTATTAGCAGCAATGAGCAAGTCAGAAACTCGAGTTAGCCTTTATGTTTGATTCCTATTAGGAGCCACATTCAAAGCGAGCCCAAAATTTGCTCCTCAAAATTTTTCAGGTGGAAAGAAATCTTCTGCTTTCACCTGTGCGTACAGAAAAAATCCTCCCAAATCCATACGGCTGGCTCCTCCGCACAGCCTGTGCCTGATTACGAATGGCTTCCCCTGCGCCAGCTGCACTGCTGAAAATATTCTCAGTGTGCTGCCATAAGATTAGTGGACACTTTACCCAGCCTGTGAACTCCAGATAAATCCCAGAACAGCAGCAGGAAGAAAGCAACATAAGCTCAAGCAGAAGGTCTCCATTTATTGGAAACCCACATACTGTATGCTTGAACGGCTCCAGGGTAACAAACTGCTATACCTGCCTCTCCATACATGCAAGATCGGAAAAGCAGATGCTGCCCTGACCTCTATCCGTTGCATTTGTGTTGCTCTACTGATCCGTAGTCGTTTGTGCCCCAATTATACTGCTACATTTGTTATTCCTGTTTAATCCAGTTACTTTTGTATGGTTGCTAGATGCGTGTCGTGTCTGGGGAAAAAGGTTAGATATGGAGACTACGTGTTTTGTCATTTTTCAGGGTTTCCAGTTCATATATTCCCATTATAGAAAGCTGAAATTTCTGCTTTTAGCAACTATACAGGTCATAACCTGCTTGGCCGTGTCACCCGGCTGAGACCTACTGTCAGCGTAGCCAGCCTCCGCAGCCAGCCCAAGGGCAGCCCAGGGTAAAGCCCAGATCTTCCCAACAGCACCGAACGTTGAACGCAGCCTAGGCACGCTGCAGAAGCTCTATGCTGAGGTCAGAGGTGTGAACAGTTCTGGTGAATCCTTCACCAGAAAGAAAACCAGCCTGGCTTGGATGAGGGTGTTTCGCTGTCAAGGTTTCTAAGGGTAATGGAGGCTCTCCTGTATTCCCAAGGTTTTGCATCGTTGCGCTGCCAAAAGAAGAGGTACACCAAGCACGGGGAAAAGCTGCAGCACTCATCTCCTCCAGCGCTGGTGTCTGCCAGGCCCTGGGACAGCCACCCAGCAGGGTCCAGGCGTGAGATGCAACCCGAGCAGCCCCAGGGCATTGACAACACCATCCCTAAACATCCTCAGATATCCCTGGGTGGTTTCAGAGCAATACTGATGAAGCCAGTGACAAGCTAAAGCCCCAAGGGATCCCCCAGCAGAGAAAGACCAATCGCTCCTGTCTTCTCTGTCACTTGGAAAGACACGTCGTCTCACAGGGAGCAAGTGGCCCCTCGAGGGCAGGGGTGCAGAAGGCCACCGTGAGGACCAGCAAGGAGTTATAGATGGAAAACGCCTGACTTCAGCAACAGCTTCCAGTGGCCTGCATAAATCAGCCAGAATCTAAAAAAAACCCAGGTTTGAGGTATTTTCCAAACCTTTCTCATCATGAGGTACCTACTCCAGGTCTACACAATGTGGGCTTAGTTTGGCAAACTTTACTGCTCATCAGGTGCTTCTTGCAGGTAAAAGGGTAACTTAGCCTCCTCCCTGCCTTCATTGCAGGTTGTATGGAAATGCAGAGTTGAGCCCAATGTTTTAAAAATGTTTAACTGTAAAAAGAAAGAAATTCATAAAGATGGGAACACATTTTATTTGCTCATTTATAGAGTTTTACTTACAAAATCTATTTTAAGCCAAGATACAATTTGAGGTCTACAGATATTTGTGGACCATGCCTTAAGGAAAAACTCTTTACTAATAGACATAGAAATTAACGGAGGTTTATATTTTTTCACTAAAACTCCAAATTTTTTCTCACTATTTTTAGCTAAAGATGAGACAGCAGGCTGTTACAAGAAATAGAAGTGCATAAGCAAGAAAGATTGCTTTGTGAAAGGACTCCTTCTACCTAGTGATGGAGGATTTGTCAAAGCTTGGGACTCTGGGAGTAGACACCAACAGATATGTATCCTGAGTAGGCAAAAGAAAAATCATTAAATTTACAGCATTTGATGAAGTGCACACTGAAAATGAGAAGATATAAGGAAGACTCTTCTTTCAGCCTGCCAGGTGAGACTTTTTGTGTGCTCCACGTACACATCTGCAGGACAACACATCATGGCTAAACTCAGCTTTTTGAACTTCTCCTGACCCTTTAATTAGGGAAATAGTTTGCAGTCAGCAAACTGTTGACTGGAGAGACTATTATTTACTCTCCCTACTAGGAACACATGATTCCCACGGCATTCCCACTTTTTCAGCCATCCTGCAGGGATGTACCCAAGGAACTGTGCACTGAAAAACTCTGAATATCACAGAGCACAAGAACAGATCCAGTTAAACTCCATGTTTTTTTCCCCCCTTTTCATTTTTCTAAGGCTTAATAAACAGTCCTGTGTTTTGTTCGCTTTTCCATGAGCTCCTTCCTGAAGATTCCTCTCTTTCTTATATTATTTAGGGCACATATAAGTGTGCATAGACCACACACTGAACATTGCTTTTTTAAATAGCCTAGCATCCAAATACCAGCGTCTAATACAGCACCAATTAGGTAGACACTTGATGAAATCAAGTCCGCTATTTCACTACTGTTTCTTGGTTTTCCTAACAATTGGTTAGGATGATTAAAAACCGATCTCTCTGTATTAATGGAGATAGAGCGTTCCTGAGAAAACATGTGTCATGGAAAATGTCCCTGAAACATGCATTCAGCTCTCTTCAGCTCTCTTAACTGTTGACTGAAGCAAGACCCATAGGAATCCTGGTTGCTTAAAAAAATGACCAGCATCACTGTTATTAATCCTAATAATGATGATATCAGTTAATTTCTTGATCTCCTTTCACAGAGAGAAATCTGTGATCTGTGAGAGAAATCCAAGAGATTCAGCTGACCTTTGAAAATGTACCAAGTTCAAAACCACACTTATTGAAACTAACAATTCCACTCGGATGGACCAGACTGTATTTTTTTCCTCCAACACCCGTGAAGAATTTTTTTATATCACTCATCCCCGACTAGTGCCAGAGACGAGCAAATGCGTGTAAGCCCCTGTGCCAGCCATCTGTTGAGTAAAGCCCAGTGCCAGCTGCTTATCGTGGGCTGCAGGTAAGAACAGGGCTGTAGGAAAGTCAACGGGAAGTTTGCACCCATTTAAAGAGTTTAGGTAGGAATTCAGAAAGAAAACCGTATTCCAAGCACAATAACGTGGTTTGGAGCATAGCATTTGCCAAAGCACTGAAGCTTTTTTTTTTTTTTTGCCATGTTTAGTCTGCCAGGAAAACTGCATTGCATATCTTCATTTGGATATTTTTGTAATATAGATGACTCAAACCTTGCTCTCTTTATGTCTTTGAATGCAAGTCTTTTGCAAGACATTAAAACACGCTCACTGAGACTTTCCTTTCATGGGAACTGAATCAATACCCATGTAAGTCAAATGGCTGCCTTTCCATTTACTTCCATGTTGAATCAGGTCTTAAGTAGGTCTTTCATAAGCCTGGATGGCACTCAGGCCTTTGCGGCCCGTCTCCCAGGTAACTCTGCAGTATTCAAATAATTGTAGCTCCATCAACTTTGATTTATTCCACACTACTTCTCAAGATGACTCTTTTTTATTATTATTTTTAAGCCAGGCCAGGAGTCAACGGAAGAACAAGGGAGAGGTGTTTGTAGATTCAGTGAGCTGCAGGTTTGGGATGTGTGGGGTTTATTTTCAGGACAAGCAGGTACATAGGGCTAGCAAAGACAGTCCCCTCTTCCACAGCCTGGCCTAATCTCTTCGGGGATATTTCTGTACTATGGGTATGAGAAGTGCTCCTGCTGCAGCATCCAGCTGTATTTCCGAGAAGTTTCAGCCACAGAGGAATGCTTTACCCATGCTTCATCACTTACTTTTTTCTGATCCTGATATAACTACAACCCTGAAAATAGATAATGTCTTAACATTGCCGGCTATCTGGAAAAGTTTTCAGCAAAAGCCCTGAAGATAAGATATCTGAACTCTGTCCCTGGCCAGAATGGATTTGATTTCACGATCAGTAAGACACAAATCCCCTGGGACATTCAGCTGATGTTCATGCTCCTTTCCCATCTTCTGAAGACTAAGATCAACTCTCAGTCACGGTCCACAGAAATGAGCTTGCTGATTTTAAGCCTCTTTCCAGATGCCCAGCCCATCAAAGGCACCCATTCACAGCATACCTAAATTACTCAAGTTCAAGCCTATATTTTTTGTAGATCTTTACAATATCCCTGGTGTCCTGGCCGAAAGTCCACCACCTCTATCCTGCTGTACTACTTGACTGGTCATGTGTAGCGTGCTCTGTCCATCTCCTAAATACTAAAATTGCATGATTTAACATATGCCAGTTCCACCA
Organism: Balaeniceps rex; assembly: GCA_013401315.1. NCBI lineage: Eukaryota > Metazoa > Chordata > Aves > Pelecaniformes > Balaenicipitidae > Balaeniceps > Balaeniceps rex. The sequence goes on along the minus strand of VYZW01040953.1, from coordinate 3,813 downwards.
TCGTGTGCATGAAAACACGCGTTCTTTACCAATGTAAGAACAAAGACATATTTTGTAAAAAATATTTATGTATAGCTTTATAATTATCTTCATTAGAAATACTTCATATTTTGACTTTTAGCAAATTCAGTTTTTCTTAGCTGTTCCCCATGGCAATTATATTCTGGTTGTAAAGACGACTGTTACTTAGGAAGATGAATCATATCTTCTGTGAAGACACTGGCTACCGCATCCATTAGGATTTCCTATTTTAAAATAGTCTTGTAAACAAAATATTTTAAACAACTAGTTGCAGCAACCTGCTTGTTTTTTACTGGGTCAGAGTAATTTCCTTTACTAAAAATTGCTGCTAAAGGGGCTTCACTCTTTGTATAAATGATACAGCTATTGACAGAGAGACCTGTGCACAGTCGAAAATTAAACGTTATAAAATTGAAGTAATCAAAATAACACATCAATCACTTTAAGATGTTAATTAGAAGGTCTTGATATTTTCAGCCTTACATTTTGATAGCATAAAGATGGCAAAAGGATCAGATAATAAATGTTATATAATACAATGTCTGAAGCGTAGATTCAAGGTGATTTATATCTTTGTCACGTTTAAAAACTTCAGGAATGATCCATCCACTAAAAACCTTATAAGAAGTGTGACTCTATTGATTTAAAGGAAACAAGTTCAGAGACATCAAAAACTGTCTCCTTATTCTCGACATTTGCTAGCCCTTTCCAAAAGACACACATTAACGTAGGTCTGTCCTATTCATACTTGCTATCTGGGCTTTTTTTTTCCCCTTTGGTTTATCAGCTTTCATAGGGTTATTTTAGATATCTGATTTTACAAGACAACTGATGTAAAAGATATACATCTTCCGTGGTTTTACCTAACATATAATTAGACCAGCAAGGGTCTAGGTCTTACAACAAAGCCTTAAAAATGATAACTTGGTTCCCAGTATGTGACAGAGATTTAAATCTTCTCTCGAGGGAGAGTGGAAACTACCAGTCCAGATATTTGAAGATGAACAGCATGAAAATACACCAGATTCACTCAGGTAAGGTACCAGAAATGTGCTGTTATTAATTTTAAAACCTGCAAGGGGACTCCTATAAAGATAAATTCAGGACAAAAGAGGCCAGCTATCTAACTTTTACAGGTCAGGGAAGCTCTCTTTGGGAGGCAATGGGAGGATTACAGATGCATTTGCAAAAAAAGAACTGAAGACTCAGAAGTTTTGGAAACAATTTTTTTTTATTATTTTGCTTTTGCTATTATTTTTTCCCTGTTGTTTTTCCATATTAATTTTTAATTGGCAAGCCCAGATTCTTGTGCAAAAGAATCTAGGTTTCTTCCCAGTTCTTCTAAAACTTTCTTGTCCAGAAAGGAGGGAAGGGAAGGCAATTCCTATAGGGACCATCCCAGTCCACAGCAAGAGTAGGGTGGAGACCAAAGTGGAATGGGTCTTCAACAGCGTGTGGCCAGAATCCACTCCTGTGACAGCATTGCCACTGGGAAGGAAGTTATTTGTGCCGTTAAAAAGCTGCGTACCTCATGCAGCGTACCTGTGAAGGGAGCAAGAATCAAATTTGGCAGTTGGGATCCTGCCCTGCGCTGGCTTTATATAGCGGGCTCATTTGTTTCTAGGATTACAAATTCCACTTAAGCTAAGCCAAAAAGCTGCAACAACTTCAAAACATACCAATAATTATCCCCTGCTGTCATCCCAAAGTCAGCGAATTTTCTGAGTTCAGTCTGTTACCCACAATGCTTCAGTAAGATTCACTAACAACGTATATTCTGCTGTTGAAATAGGTCGCTCCATAGGAACCATAAGTTCAGCCATTTTCAAAGTCATATTTGATATAGTTGGGCTGTTAGGTGCTATTGCACGAGCTTGACAATTTTTGTTCTCCAATTAAAAAGTAGAACGAGCTTCATCCGCGTTTCAAGGGTAGCCTTAACACATAAAAGCTGACCAGTAGCTGTCTAGGCAGAGCACGATTCAGAAATCACACATGAAGAATCTATTTTGGACTTTCTGCTCGCGTTCGCTGGTACAGAAGATTGATGAATTGTATGTCATGCCATGCTTTTCATCACGACGGTGACAACGTTTTCTTTTTCACATGACTCCTTTTGTTTGTCCCAATCAAATTTCAGGTGGCAAATAATTAATTCAGTCCCGATATCTGACACACAAAATAGATGTGTTTCAGAAGGAATTCAGTTTATTGCAATAAAGTAAGTCTTTTTGTTCGTTACTGGGAAATATCCTAAAGTCTGGCATAACCCTTCAAGATCAAAGGCCACTTGGCCAGAAGAGTTGTCCTGTAAAGGATTCGTCTATACAGCTGTTATGGCCTTTATTATTCAGCAATTCCAAGGTGATATTTTCGTGCAGTGTTAGAGTACCTCCTCAAACTTACTCTCTTGCGTTCTTTCAGAGCGAAGCGTAAGAGCACACCGCGGTGGGTACCTGTTGGAGGAAAGCCACCTCCACTTTCCTCTGCAATGTGCTCTGAAGGAATTCCGTAGTAGGTAACTCAGGTGAAAGGGCTGTGACTAGCAAGATTTTTAGCTGTCAGGAGACCTGTCCTCTGTTGTTTCCCTTATGTCTCACTGTACAAGATTTCCATTTTAACTGGCTGGGGCAGAATCTAATCCGTACCTTGTATACGCACAATGTGTGCTTTAGCAATGCTTTTATAATTGACAAAAACACACCTAACTACTTGTAAGCTCATGCTACTTATGATGGCACAAAGGAGGACGTTCTCCTCCCTTCATCTTTCTATGTAATAATTCAACTATACAATCAACAGCGACAATGTCCCTGATAAATTTATCTCTGTATTTTATATATTGCTGTATAAAAAATCAACTTTTCTAGTTATCATCTTAGTGTGAACACACTCTAAAAACCTGAGCTTGGGGCTCAGCTTTTATCTGTTCTTCAGAGATCTCTGGCTTGACTCTTGAACTCCTGTTCACTTCTACTCAGACAAGGGGCAACATTTCTACTGACTACCGTGGGAACAGGATTGGGCCATTTACTGTGTATTTGACATGGAAAAGCAGACTAATTGAAGTCAAAATGGTTTTAGAGGTCTAGTTAGGTTGATTTTAATAAGGATTTTTAAAGCTGTCATACTTCTCATGTTTTTTTCCTCTAGGAATTTTTTCCTTAACAGCGATATGAGTTATAAAGTGTTCAACCAGTCTTTTGTGTTTTCTCAATACCATAGAATCTGTGCACCTCGCAAATTCTAAAAATAAATACAAATGAAAGCCAACCCTTTTCTCTTTCCTTTCTTTAATCGCACCTCTCCATGAGTAGGGAGTGCACTTTGCCCAATTGAATTTTCTTTCACTCAAAACTTCAGGAAAAGCAAACATTAATGGCAATGCAATCTCCATTGCAGAGTGAACTTTCTTTGAAATTCAAATGACTATTGTGGTGGGTTGACCTTGCCTGGACGCCAGGTGCCCACCAAAGCCGCTCTATCACTGCCCTCCTCAGCTGGACAGGGGAGGGAGAAAATATAACAAAAAGCTCGTGGGTCAAGTTAAGGACAGGGAGAGATCATTCACTAATTACTGTCACGGGCAAAACAGTTGGGGAAATCAGTTTAATTTATTGCCAATCAAATCAGAGTAGGGTAATGAGAAATAAAACCAAATCTTAAAACCCCTTCCCCCCACCCCTCCCTTCTTCCCAGGCTCAACTTCGCTCCTGATTTCTCTACCTCTTCCCCCCGAGCAGTGCAGGGGGTCGGGGAATTGGGGTTGCGGTCAGTTCATCACACGTTGTC
>VYZW01040952.1:7441-54555 GCA_013401315.1 Balaeniceps rex | reverse complement strand
ACTCAGCAGAGGTTGGATAAAAACTAAATGAGGAAAATTGCCAGTTCTCTTGAAGCAAAATAACACTTTGAAGAGGCAGAATATCTGCTGCTGGGTTACAGCCTGACATGAGTAAATTGCAAGCTGAGATAAATATGCCTAGAACTATCAGAGAGAGAGAGAGAGAGAGACAACGTGCACAAGATATGATTAACCATCGAGTACAATTCATGCCAGTCCTGATTGTGTAAGTACCACAGCAGTGAGAAGAGCATGCAGTCAGTCTGTTTACGGGGAGCAAAACACAAGCAAATGTTTGGTTAGTAACTTAGACTCTGAGTATGTTAAAAATTACAAAGGTTTCCTACAGCCAATACTTACTCAGGAAAAGGCAAGTGCCTTTTTTTCCGTGGTATTGATAACAGCAAGTGAAAATAGCTTATGCCTTGATTCAAAATGCTTGTGCCCTGGCAGGGCCATCTTAAACAGCACATAATGCTTGTACTGTTTACATAAAACATGATAATTTATTGTAGTGAGTATCATTTAGCTTAGGTATCTGGGAAATGATGTGGGTTGAAGTGAAGATTTCCACAGGTTTGTAATTAAAAGCAAATGGACTCACAAAAACATCCTGCAGAAAAGCGAAGTCTTTTGCTATGAGCTTATATGCCTGAAAAAGATCATGGCCCACTCTTCACTGCAGTGTGGATTGTGGTAGAAGAAAAGTCTTGGGAACTGGTGCTGCAAAAAGAGTGCTGGAAGAAATTAATGGAGTAGAAAAGGTGTCAACTGTCTTCTTAAGGGAAATTGAACAATTCTTCAACCTGAAATATATTTTTTGCCCAGACAGGATGCCAACGAGACTGAATGAACCATGGCCAATTACAGTGTTTTATTTAAACAAACAATCCCCCAGATTCTTATCAGTACAAAAAACACCTAAATCCCACAGCACAGCAATATTGGGAGCAGGTCTTGCATGCCCTTGGCAGGGGAGCTAGAAGACAATTTAATTCCATTGCTCTGCAAAAGTCTCTCTTGTTTACTACCCCTTTTAAGTACTCAAATCTGTGCATTGAACAGGAACTTCAGTTGCTGTGAGCAGTCAGATGCAATAATTTTCTTTGCTGGGAGTACCAGCAGCTCTGATAATGGACAGCAGGGCAAATCCAAGGTGAGGATCAAAGGTGGTGGAGTAGGAATCATCTGACTTCAGGAAAATGGAACAGAATAAACGGAGGGGTGCAGATGGCCAAGTTGTTACTGAAAGCATTACATAGAAGTTCAAACGTTTAGCAAATAAATCTCTGTCTAGAAAATCTGATTATTGTGTAACCTTGCTTGTAGAGAATGAAAGAAATCTGAAATAACCTAGACCCAGTGCCTTACATGGAATATAAATTTGCTGCTGCCAGTCAAAGGGAAGTCTTGCCAGGTTTTTTCTGATACAGTAATGAGACACTTCAATCTCTAGACAGAACAGCTCCGTTTTGGTACCAGCAGCCTGGGGATGTTTTTTTGTATTGGATGCAGTAGTTACAGCTGAAGAAATAGATTATAATTAGTGTGGGACGATTATATGAAATTCTTTTTCTGTTAATTTATGGCAAAACAGAATATCTTCATCTTTTGCCATCCTGATGCCTACAAATCTCATGTTACGTATTGCTTTTGGTGCAGTCACTTTTCTTTTGCTCACCCTCTCTGTTTTGGAAAGTACTGCCTGGAGCAAACATTAAGAATTTAAACTTCTCTTACACTAGAAGAATGGTATCTTGGCAGCAGTGGATAAAAAAGCACCTGGTTTCCAAAGGCTTAATGGATTCTCACGGTTTTGGAGTCACTCCAGTATTGGGTACGGTTAACCATCAGTGAAGTAGCAATTACTTCATTTTATGCAGGTGCAGATGAGATGCATGTACTTGCCTCTCAGTAGCTGATATAAGGGGCTATCGACTTTTAACAGAACTAATTCTAAACTATCCAAGTGGCCGAGTGCCTTACCGTGTTTATCCCATGCTTTAAATGTGCAGTGTTTCACAAATCTTCAGTTTAGTTCATGAGCTGAAATTGGAATAGCAGGATAAGTGAAATCCAAATATAGTCTCTTACTGACCTTTCCAGTACATTAACATGTAGGTACTGGAAAAAGCAGTCGAGACTGACACAATTCTCTTGCTTTATCATATGGCTGTCCTGAGTCATGTTAGCAGTCAGGCACTATAGGTGCTACTGTAACCTGTCTTAATGTTCTAATCCTGAAATAAGAATTGCCATATGTTGTCTTTCCTTGAAATATCAACCATTCATAAATGTGAGGCATATTTTTCTCAGCTTGTTACTGCCCACAGAATCCAGTGCTGGCTTAGATGATATTCATATCTATAGCCCTTCTGAGAACTGTTGTCTTTACTTTAGGCAAAATTTTGCAACATGAACACATTGCAATTTACATACTAGGGCAGGTTACTGACTTTTTTCAGTGGCCTGTGCTCTGTTTAGTACAACTTTATGTCTAGGAGAGTTTAGTTATAAAGAATCTCTTCTGGTAATTTCAGCACAAGCCTTTAACCCATGAAGCTGTGAGAGCAAATTTTCTACTTTGCAACACAGAGTCCTGCTTCCTCTCCTGTAAAACCGTGTTGCAAACATTTGAGATGCTGAATCTGTGGACAAGCCCCACAGTGGTCTCTAGTGGAGTGGAGGAATTCTCTGGAAAGCAGGGACTTGTCACTGCGGCTGTGTAAGAAGTGGGTTTAACTGTAGCTGTCTAAATTCTGGTATTGTTTTGTGGCAAGGGCTATGGATTCAAGTTATAAATAAAAAACTCAAGTTTGTTCTGTTACAATTGTACCTAGGTAACAGGGCTGTGCCTGTGTTGTGCACACCTACACTTAAGTCATTAACAGCCTGGGTGGTCCAGGAAGTCTCTGGTTTGTCATCTGCACAGATGAGATAATGGACTGGTTTGGGACACTGAACCTATTTGAAACTCAGCGATTGACTGAACTCCTAGATATCTTCACAGCAAAATACTTGACTGATACTTGGAGTAATATTTGACCAAGTATTTGGTGCAGGAGCTCTGCATGTGGAAATTTCAAACTGTCCTGAAGATTTTCCCTGGGTAGCTTTTCCTGTGCTTAGACCAGTTCTTTTGCTTACAGTGATTAACATGAGAATCTGGCTGTCCCAGGGACATGCAGGTGGTTCCTACTGCAAAACAGATCAGATCGTGCATAGACAAGACGCCTGTAAACAGTAGAAACCATTCCTACAGATGCAGAAGTGGTCATGTAGTACAGTGTTTTGTATGTAAGATGGTTAAGGGGTGTTTTGTATGCAATTTGAGATAATAGCAATGGATCATGCATGTACCGGAGTGGTCATGTAGGGCCATGGGCCAGCTGGGTAGAAGGAATCTTCAGAACCACAGTTTGGGGAGTCTCACCTGACTCAGGTGAAGGCATTACTGCAAGGACCCTTGCAACAGACTCCCATCGCTGTTAGGACAGCGACCGACCAGTCCCTTTGACAGATAACAATTCCTGAGGTGCAGGTTACCCTCTGCCAAAATCCCAGTAGTAAACTAGGTTGTTGTTTTGTTTGTTCCCCGCCCCCCCGCCCCGAGTGTCTGAGCAACAGGTTATTTTTGTGAGTCTCCTTAAATTCCTCAAATTCAGATGAAATCCACACTTGACAGGTTTGAGATTCCCCTCCCCGCCCCCCCCGCCGCCCTTGTCTTGAAGGGAATTATCAGTGTAGATAGAGGGTCACTCTAAATTTTCTTAAAGGAGATAATAACCTGCTTTCCACCAGCTTCAAAGTAGCAGTGAATTGTTTTAGACTCCAGGTGGTGAGTAATTAAGGAGCAACATTCTACATGTGTAGAAACAGTTTCAGGCAAGAGAAGACATAATAGTCACTGTTTGTTTATACAAATGCTTGCTTAAGTATTCAGATATACAGGTGGCTTAAGGAAAAGCATGAAGAACATGAATCTACTTTTTAAAAAGGATTACTGTGTTTGCTGTTGAGAAGATAGACATGACTGACTAGAGACAAAAGTGGAATTCCCATATCTCCAATCGGTTTTGTAGCTAGACTCTAAGGTATGGGTTTTACTGTATGCATGAAGGGCCCTCCCTAATTAATTTACCGCAATAATACTTTTTTTTTCAATTACTAAATACCGCTCTGTCCACTTCTAAGATCTATGTCTTCCTTGTATTCTCAGAGTCTAGCAAAGCTCTGCATCATTTTAACTAAAGGTCTGGCATTCAAGTGAGTGCAGCGTATGTTCTTATTTTGGTTTAAATCTGGTTTCTATTTGTCCCAGATAATGCATTTTAAAATTATAGCTACTAAACATTAATTATTTCTAATGGCTCTAAACATGACAGAATTAGTCGTTACAATGGAGCTTGGCAAAGTTGTAAGAAGCAACATAGGAAGTTAGTCATCCAAGAGAAAGCCTGGAGAATATACAGTCCCACACTGCTACTCTTCCCATGAGATTCGCTGTTCTTGCAGCAAGAAAGGGACCTTTATGTTTTTGGCTGTTGCTAACCTGAGATAAATTTACAAGGACAGGAGGAGAGACTTTCAGAGAAGGCTTAGATTGTGTTTTAATTTTCAAAGCTGTAATATCCTCAGATGGGCTACGGTGTCTTCAGCCAGAGTAGGCAAGGACTTTTTGTAGGGGCAGAAGGTAAGGACAGGACTGGGCTGGAAACTGTGAAACCTGTTTCCTTGTCTTCCCTTATTGTCCTTCCTTCAGTCAGTCAGTTATTAAGATGCTTTCAGTAACGTTCAGATAATACTACTTGTCTCCAAATTGTACGCTTATCCCATTCCATTAACCAAACTCTTGGTAACAAAGGCAGTTGAAATAAATTGCAAACAGATTAAGGTATTTTTAGAATGTTTTTCTATGTGAATTGTTTGTAGACAGACTCCCAGCATTCCTGCACAGCAGTTGTAAAGCAGATGTGTACTAGAATGTATAAGGATAGGCTATCAGTTTTTTATCTTTTTTTAGTGCTTTTTTTACCATATCAAATCACTGCTTATGATTTAAACTTAATCCCTATTTGCATAATTCTGTGAGGCATGGGAAAACCTAACTTTTGAAACAGGGAGAGAACAAATCAAAAATCAAAACCAAAACAGCTCCACAGAGGTTTACATGTAAGAAATGGATATATTGTTTCATTCCTGAATTTGTTGGGTAGGCTTCTTGTTAACAAAGGACGTGCACATTTTCAACCAGATGAGTTTTTTGACAGGAAAACATTGCCGTCACAGAAATAAAATATCTTCACAAGTGTTACGGCTGCATGAGTGTTGGTAGCTATCCAAGACAAAAAAATCCTTTTTTATCTGTTAAAAATGGCATCTTATCAAAGAAACCAGAAACGTATCATCATCTGTTCTTGACATTGTTTCATCCTGAGGTTGGGATCAAAAACCTACTGCAAGTGCTACCTTTTTCATTGGAAGGAGGGGTTTCCTTTCTCTGGCCAGTTCTGCTGAACAATTTACTGGTAGTATGGACTGCATTGTTCAGTCTTCAGACTAGCCAGGCATTGACTCAGGGATGAGCCAAAAATGATCAAATCTGTCAAGCTGATTTCTCACGTGGGACATATTAGTTGCAACTTTTCAAATACAGGAATTTTTATTGAGTGCTATCTCTTCTGAATAATTCCTCAGAGATTTGCATCCTGTAGTATAACCTTATCAGCATGCAGTGAAATTGTCTGTGTATAAAATACAAGGAAAAAGAAATATTGTAATTCTTAAATGTAGTTTTGCCTCTGTCGTGGTTTAGCCCCACTCGGCAACTAAGCACCACGCAGCCGCTCGCTCACCCTCCCCCTCCCCGGTGGGATGGGGGAGAGAATCGGAAGGGCAAGAGTAAGAAAACCCACGGGTTGAGATAAGAACAGTTTAATAATTGAAATAAAATAATAATAATAGTAATAATAATAATGATAATAATAATAATAATAATTGTAATGAAAAGGAGAACGAGAGAGACAAACAAAACCCAGGGAAAAGAAAACAAGTGATGCAACCGCTCACCACCCGCCGACCGACACCCAGCCAGTCCCCGAGCAGCGATCGCTGCCCCCCGGCTAACTCCCCTCGGTTTATATACTGAGCATGACGTCGTATGGTATGGAATAGCCCTTTGGTCAATTTGGATCAACTATCTTGGGCTGTGCCCCCTCCCAACTTCTTGTGCACCTGGCAGAGCATGGGAAGCTGAAAAAGAAAGTCCTTGACTAGTCTAAGCATTATTTAGCAACAACTAAAACATCAGTGTGTTATCAGCATTCTTCTCATGCTAAATCCAAAACACAGCACTATGCTAGCTACTAGGAAGAAAAGTAACTCTAACTCAGCTGAAACCAGGACAGCCTCTTCTAAAATCTTTTTCATCCCTGTAGTGTGGAATCTCAAACCTCTTCCTTTTTAACCACCAACAAAGAAGTTATAAATATGAGGGAAAAGGAATTCAGAATAGGAAAACAGTATTGTTGCTTAGACCAAATGTCTATCTAGCAGAGTATCCTGTTTCCAATAGAGATTAATGCTGGATGCCTTGGAAAGAGTCTATGAACTGGACCAGTGTATAATAACAACTCACTGGTATATTCTCCCAGCCTCACTGTGGCTCAAGTTTCAGATTTATTTCTATTCCTTACATGCTCTACTGTCTCTGCTCTGATATCTGGAGAAGGAACGCATTCCCAAACCCACTAATGCGGTTTGACATAGTCCATTAGGACTTCAAGTTCAAGATTTCTTTATCTTTTTCTTTCAGATGAAGTGTTTTTTTTTTTTTTAAATGTCTTTCCCCCCCANTTTCTTTCCCCCCCCCCCCAATTTCTCTCTTTAAGTACATCTGTTTTCTTTACTCCCTAACAATTCTTCTCATAAATTCTGCAGTGTCCCTGGGGATGTGTTTTGTGTGAAATAGTGTGACTCAGTTTACACTTTTAATATAGTCTTCCCTATTACATGTGCTCAAGAGGCTGTCTGTCTTAAAGATGCTCACTGGGAATAGGCGCTCAATGAGCATGTGTGTGTGTGAGAGAAACTTTGTGTCTGTCTTGACGTTTGAGACAGTTCATGTAGGTAATAAAATGGAAGGCCTGAAGATAGTGACTGAAAGAAGACATCTATCTACCATGGTAACTCTTGAAGTGAATAAAGGATCAGCATGAGTGGGTCAGCACAACAGTCTGATGAAGGTTCAGAGGAGGACTTCTAGGTGATTAGTGAGTATTTTGAAATAGGGGATCCAAGATAAACATGCCCTTAAATATAATGGTGACTGCTGATGGATTCACTGTGTTCCCTCTGTGGTGCTGTCTTAGATGCTGAGGTGCTTTTTGAGTCTTCAATTTGACTATATGTTAACCTTGTAATGCATTCATTTATTGCCTGTAGCCCTGGGCAAAACAGTCCCCTAGATTTTGTCTTCATTATATTATGCCAGTCCTATTTATTTATTTTAAAATCATGACTGTTTGCCAAGTGCTTGGAAGATGACATAAATGTTGAGTGAAGTGCTATGAACTGAAAGGTGAGAGGCAAGCAAGAGCACTGTTGAAGGTGTATGTAAATGCTGAGCACTGCTACATGTGACAGGAGTCCTACTTAATTGTGAAATAGTATGATTTAGTGATGGCAGTGTTGGTTTAACAGTTGCATGCTGATACACCTTTGCATGTTTTTGCATAGCTCAACAAAAGCATCCTGGAGAGGCTGGGAGCCCACACCGTTCTAACTCCATCAGTGAAAGACCGCACAATGCTAAACTGTCTGTTTGGGACTTTGTCCAAAATTTGAAATTCCCACTGCTGGCAGTGCATATCCCACAGATGGGCTATCCTGTGGGAGGGGATGTGCGTACTTTCTCATTGATGGTAACTTTGTGGTTTGTTGGGTTTTGATGGCAGCTGGAAACACCATAACATGTGCTTTGTGGTTTGGCTTGACATATTGTCTAGTGAAACCCACTGGTCGCCACCTAAGGCTGTGGACATTCCATCTTCCAATTATGTTGACTGTAGAGGCTGTTGCTGCCAGATATGCACCATGCTTGTTTTCCGTATGCCACCCCTCCCTCTGATTTGTCGACTCGGTGGATGTGCTTAGCCCTGCCTAACCCCGCTGCAGTCCAAATGAGCCAGATTAGCAGAAACCTAGAGTTTGAAATAGTCTCGGTAAACCTGGCTCATTTGACTGAAACAAGGTTAAGAAGCAGCTCAAAAAGATAAGGTTCCTAGTGCCTCTTTCTTGAGTGTCTTTGCTTTCTATCTTTTTCTTGCTTTTTTGTGCCACGATTAAGAAAGATCAGGATGAATCTACTCTTTCTCTTAAAGTTATTTATTTACTCTCAGTAGAAAATGCATATAGGACTGGACGAAGTTTTTGATCTTTTGAATGAGAGAAACGGCTACTTTTTTCTCCTTCGTTAATTTTTTAGGTCCACATCAAAAGTTTTGAAAGCAATATTGCAGCTGTTGAAATGCATCAATGTGGCACTGGCTTTTTCTGCTTACTTTATGCAACAGTTGCTTTTCCTTCATTACTTTTTATAAAGGATTTTGATAAATAATTATAAACTCATTAGTCTCATTATTCTAACTGTAGCAGATAAATGGATATTTTTTCTGACAAGGATGCATGTAATAAATGACTGATAGGTCAAGTATAGAAGAGATTTTGGTCGAGATATTTCATAGTAATTAGGCTACTCAAGAAAATAATTTGCTCAGTCTTATTGATGGGAAATTGGAAGCTTCCATTCTACTAATTTGTTATGTAATACACTTAGACATGTTGATTGTGAGATTTTGCTTCGAGTGTTTTGTCTAAGCATCTGTGATTAAATTCTGCAGTAATGAGCTTAATGGCAACCATCGAAAGAGATGACCCTTTGCAGGCCAGATAGAATAAGCAGAGTAGTTTAACAGTCTGGATCTTGTGACTCTTGCAAAATTAGCAGAAATAGACTCATGCAACTAGCATGAGTAAAGGGATGTGTAAAAAATAGAGGGGAAAAAGGTTTCTTGTGAAATGTGAATCTGTCTTTTCTTGAACTTTGCTGATTTTAATGGCTTTGGATAGGCCCAAAGGAGAGTCTTCTCATGTTTGAATAATTCTTCTTCATCCTTTTAAAACATGCCACAACAACACCTCTGGGAAGTGTAAAGTCATGTCAAGTTGTAGAGTAGGCACACAGTAAACAGGAGTGATAAAGGATTCTGCAAAATATCTAGCCAGGGGAAGCAATTGTTGAGGAGGGAAAGCATTTTGTGAGGGGAAAATAGCAGAGAGACTATTTGAATAAACAGGTATAGGGGATGGGCAGCAGTAGATTTAACCAAGAAGGCAAACGGGGGCTGTAGCCTCCCGTTAGCATTGTCATGTGTGGAATATACATTCCTTTACCACATATTGTGGGCATGCCTCTGTAGGTCCTGTATCCAGATGTATTGACCTCGTGTCTAAGGCTGAGCCTTTTGATTGATGATTTGGTTGATTTAAAATTGAACTATTTAAATAGGCTTTGCATGGATTGAACACTTAACCTTCAGAAATAGAAATAGACTTTCTTGAATTTACATACAGACCTGCAGTTTGTGGCTTCAAAGAGCTATTACTTCAATACATATAAAAAAATAGCCATAAATTAGTGGGATTACTGAAAATGGTTTATACTGGGAATGAATAACATGAAACTGAGATCAAGTTGCATATTTACACTGAGACAAGGAGTCTTCTGATCCATTAACTTTCTTTCATGGGTGCACGTGGAGGTAGATGTCTTTCTTATGTTTTACTTGTTGCATTTGGACTTTGGTATGGTATGGAGGGTGGAATGTGGACATGGCCTGGAAATCTATGAACTTGGTGTTTTGTCCCACAGGGGACAGTCTGAGAGACACCCAGCCAGCCCCCCAGTCTGACTTTATCCACTCACAGTGGAGAATTGTGTGGATGATCCCAAGCAGCCCTTTTGCTTCCTTTGGTGAGACTGTTGTTCATTAGTGTCGGACTTGGTGGAGGACTAGGGCTGTGCAATGGGCAATTATGCGCTCTGCCTGTAAAGTGACTGAAAAGTTGAAAGTGTGGGTAGATTTTGTAAATTGGGGAAAATGGGTATATATAATTGATTATATCCAAAATAAAGGACTGCTTTTATTATTCCTGCCAGATTGCTGTGTCCTGAAGGAGAGAGAGAAGAGAGGGTCCTCTCTTCCACAGGAGAGGACCCAGGGCAGGACGGTGGGTGCTGGGCATCAGGGAGTGCTGGCCTCTGCGGCCGGCACTCATGAGTGAGCGCTGTGGAAGGGGTTCAGAATTCACCCCCTGGGTGCAGAGGGCATGGAGGGAGCTGCATGCCTATTTCTGGAAGCAGATGATGAAGTTTAAAACTTTGATGGCTGAATAACAGCTAGATCCGTGCCAAGCTCAGCATTTCTGCTGAAGGAGATTCATGGAGCAAGAAGGCAGCATAAACTCAAGCTGCAGGCACAACCTCAATGCAGTTTGTTAGCACATACTGCTAAAGGCACAGTCAAAACAAAGGTCCACAAACTCATGCTAATTTTTCTTAAACAACTTGGTGGATTAGTTTTGCACATATGTGTGTTTTAAGTGATGGTGTTATGAAAGTTTCCTTTACCACAACGTAAACAACCCTTGTCTTAATTTTGGCCATTGCTGACCTTCTCTGTGAGTGTATGTGCTAGTTTAAGAGGATTGTTTTTGCTCTAGTCCTTCCTGTCTTCCATTTCAGAGACAGCAACATTAGCTATGTAACTACTTGTTTACATGCAGTTTGTTGACCTCAAACAGATATTTTCAAGCTTTTACCAAAGTGATGGAAAGGTCCCCAAAACCTTAATGGATTCTGAAAACTCAGATGAACGACTTCAAACTGTAACTTAAAGATTGTGGACATTTCTCCCTGAATAAGTTACTGAATAATGTTAAATGCTCTTAGGAAAAAAAACTGACTTTGGTATAACATGGAAGCAGACTACATTTCTTTCAGTCTGAGAAACTGGGAATTTTTGGGTGATGGGGAAAGAACTCTAAGTGAGGAAAAGCTTGAAGTATTTCCCACTCAAAATTACAGATGTTTTCATACTTTCGTCTTTCTGATTACATTTTTTAAATTACCTATTTGGGTTTTGAGTCAATTTTTATACAGTTCTGCTTAGGGAAAAAAATCAGGACTTTTCAAGTATCTAAGTTACAGAGGGTCTGTTTGCCTGTGATTAAACTGGATTCAGCTAATGAACAATCAGCATGCTTTGCAGGGTGCTTGGAGTCACTGTATTTGAGAAAATCATATCTGGCAGTGAAAGGCGGGGTGCCAGCAGGTCTTTAAACTCCAGCTCCTGAATCCCCTTTGCTGCCCCTCTCTGCTCTGGGCAGATAAAGGCCCTGCTCTCCAGACTCCCACAGCTCCCAGTTCCGCTGGCGCTGGGAATGCCACTGGATGGCAGCATTTTCCCATGCAACTCTGCAGAGAGGCAGGGGAGATGATTATTAAGGGAAAAAATGGTTTTTAAAAAAATGTGAGTGGGGAGGGAAGAAGAAACCATGTTGGAGGCTGCCACTTTGAAGACCAGCATGCATCTTTGCTTCGGTGTAACTTATGCAAATCTCCTTTGCAGTATTTGCTGCTCTTCTTTTAATTCCCTTGCAGATAGGATACATAAATTGAAATGAGGAAATCAAAGGCAGGGTCTGACTTTATTTTTTTCAGTGCTTTTTAATTAGTGTATCTATTCTAACATTGGAAGCTGGCTCATGTCTCTGAGATGATGAGCAGTATTTGTGGGTTTTCTCCATTCTCTTTCTTTACCATTATAGCCAGTACTTTTTTGGCTGTTTGGGCTTCTGCCTCAGAAAGCATCTACCAGCTGTTGACTTGCTTGTCCCCATGGTTTGCTCAGGCACTTACATGCATGAACTTTAACACATGCAAATTAATTAATTTCCATCAGCTATTTGGTTTACCTTGTGAATGACCTGACACCTTCTCTCCCACGCTTGGCAAGTACAGAGGGCACCATGGCCCTCTTTGTTTTCTCTGCAGTTTGGGAACAGCATGTCCTGCTTCCAGTGTCCCCTGAGATATATTGCAGGGTATTACCTAAGGTGACTTAAACTCCTGACTTAGGGTCCCCAGGAGGTGGTCCGTGGCAGCAGTTCCTCTGTGGTAAGTTCCTGGTTTGCCTTCCAAGGCTGACCTAGCTGCTTCTGCCCAGCTGTGTCTAGCTTTTCTGTAAACTCTCCATCAGGTTGTGAGTTGGAAGGCAGCACACAAAACAGCTCAAGCTAGTAAGTTTAACAAAAGATAGGCAAAATAGGGTCTCATAAACTCTGTGGCATAATATTCCACTGAAGATTTACAGAGGGAAATATATATCATCTACTGTTGTCCACTAGTGATTTGAGCTGATTTAGATGGGGGGGTGTGTGTATACATGGATAGATATGCTTGTATGTTTAACTAAAAAACAATGGATCATGTACACTGATCCAGAAAATGGGAAAATAAGTAGCTTCAGAAGTAATTATCAAAGTCTCATGCTTCAGAGGTGTTATTTTTTATTGTTATTTATTATTTTCTCTGCATCTTCTTGTAGTTGAGAAGATGTAATTTGGTCTAGTCCAGCAGGGGGAAAAACGGCCACACTTGGTCAGATGAGCTCTGCTGGCCACAACATGAAGTGGAAATGGCTGTGGCTAATCAGGGGTAAGGATTTCAGAATATGTGATCTTCTCTAGTTAGACCCAAGCTAATGCATTCATGAATGCTTGAGCAAAACTCTCGATTCTGTTCGGAGAGCTGGAGCTAATGGTCTGTTTCAGTATTACAGAAAAAGCTCATAAGCTGTTTTAAGGCCTGTTGTTTTGCTTTTTTCTTGTTTTGTCTCCCCCCACCCCTCACCATGGCCTTCCTATGCTTGAAAATATTTAGTGTTAGACAAGGTTGTTTCATTTGGGAAAGGTTAGTGGTTTAGAGGAACGACACTGTTTAGTTCTTCAAGGGGAATTGGAAGGTCAGAGAGGGGAGATAAATTGTGCTTCCTTGCAACAATTTTGGTCTGATTTTATTAATTTTTCTCTGTTCTTGTAAGTTAGCTTTGCCTAACCAATCTCTGATAACCACAGATGTACACAACTGATAGGTGTCTGCCAAGCATTCACTCCATCATCATCTCAGAAATGTTCTGTTTCTTCATCATGAATACCTACCCTAGTTTTAAGGAAAGCTCTGCACATATTGCTGGTTTCCAGGTTGGGCTATTCTGTCTGGTGTGGAGAGCATTGCTAGCATTATTGCTGAGCATTCAAGACTGTCAACTTCCATGTCTGAAGCTCCTTTTATTTTCTCCTTTCATCCTCTGATATGTATTTGGTCTCACTTTTTCTGCTTTCCTTTGCTTTCCCTCCAAAGATACGTATGTTGAATAGGCCAGAAGTTATTCTGCTCGTGACCTTACCTGAGCAGCTGTTGAATCACAAATACTGGAGAGAGATGACCGCTGCAAATACCGGCAACGGTGTGCCTCTTACTTGATCATTAGGATTAAAAGAGAAATGAGTAACATATTGGTTCAGGTACTGGCTTTAAAAGGAAGGAGACTGCAATGCATTTTGGGCCTTTAGTAGTAAAGAAAGTAAAGAACAGACCAGGATTGTTTTCTATGGAAATGTCACTTGTGAAAAGAGAAGCCTTTGAATGATGTGTCTGTTGTGCTCCTCAACAACACCACAGAGAGCTGGGGGACACTGTTGGTGGCCCTCAGTTCCTTAAGCACTGCTGGCCGAATAAATGCCACGTGTGAGGGTGCTCCTGTGCCATGATAGGCACATCGCAGGGCTTGACTTGCCTTCTGAAGAGACCAAGCAGCTGATTCTGTGGAAAGCAAAGGGAACCTGACAAATCTGGGGCATTAAGGCAGCTTAATGTGTCCTTGGCTATTGTGCCCTTAGAGCACGGTGGGCTGCTGGAGGGAAAATTAATGATGTTTTGGCTGGGCCATTTATAGAAGTGTGGTTTGTGGTGAAAATAAAACACTGAAGTAGCTGTAAGAAATGTAAACCTGGGGAGGTAAAAACATCTGCTGTTGTCTGTGTAGTGAAAACCCAGTCTGTGAGGAGAAAATAAAAGATACTGATACATTCTTGTCTTAAAGGTTGCTCTTCATATTTAGTGATCAAAATTAAAAGCTAGTATACTGGACATTTTTAAAGAAAAATAAATTCTGCTCTATATAGATAAATAGATCATCATTCCCATCAGCCACAATACCTTATAAAGCAGGTAAATTTGCTCACAATTGGTTAAAGACTCCTTCCCCTCTCCTCCTCTTTCACCTGTCGTATTGGGGAGGTGTATATAGCTGCATCGCTTGTAAGGCCACATGTGGAAATTTTAAGCACAAAAGCAAGTGACCTCCAAAAAAAAAAAAAAGACTGTAAACTTTGATTATAGCAACATAGCTTCATGTCTCCAAGATAGCTAATGCCTTACCCTGAGAGGATGGTCTGTACATACCATCGATACTTGTACTTAATGTACAATGTCTAGA
Source organism: Balaeniceps rex (assembly GCA_013401315.1). Taxonomy (NCBI): domain Eukaryota; kingdom Metazoa; phylum Chordata; class Aves; order Pelecaniformes; family Balaenicipitidae; genus Balaeniceps; species Balaeniceps rex. Next base: position 39,934 of record VYZW01040952.1, on the reverse strand, counting down.
TAGTGTGAAATTACAACATTTTTGAAGTTGACTTCTCCACTGTTAAAGTGATCTGCCTTCCACCCCACGATTCAGATAGGGTAACTGGCATATATTTGTTCACCTGGCTGCTCTCTGCTGGGTAGAATGAGAATGGTCCAACCTGGCATCATATTCATAGCCTGTGACTAATAGATCCACCTTTGATTGATGGTGTACAAGGGGTTTGGAGCAGGGCAAAACTGGGCCTGTGCCCAGCGTGAGTTGGAGGTACTGAGCAGCCTCAGAGCACACTGACTGGTGTAATGCTTCGGCAGGGCTAGGTGTATGGCACCTGTACTGTATAATTGTGACCCTGGTTTATTAGCCAGGTAATCATGCATGTGATGATGCCGCCTGTTATAAAGCAGTGTGGGGTAGCTCCCTTGTTTCATCCAAATGAATTATCAGCAAAGGTATGGGTGTGATGGTACACTTAGGCAGAGACTGGTAAAGCACTGGCATTTGTTTTATTTATGCCTGTTCTCTCTGTATTTTGTTTTTCTCAACTGTGTGCAAGATAGAAGCAGAAGAGGCAAATATTCTTAAATGGTAGAAAAATGTAAACAAGAAACTTAACCAGTATCGCCATACTTACACTGCTCAGTTGTCTCTCTGCTTTTTACATCTACATGTTTATTGTCTACATCTAAACATATATACCTTCTAAAGGTTTTCCAGGGTAGAAATCCTATTTGCTGATCTTGAATGTATGTCCACTCCTGTTTTAATAGATAGTTATGCTAGCAAACATCCTAACATACAGACATTGCAACCAGGGGTCACATCGTTGTTAGCAGAATAAAGACAAGAAATACAAAGCCTGAACAGGAAAGCAATGTCACATAATTTACAACTTGCTTCCCCTCATCTCCACTGCTTTTTTTAAAGAAAATAAACCTCATTACTTTTATGGGGCCTGACTCATGACTTTGACCAAGCAAAGGAAATGACATTGGAGCAGGGAGGAGCTTTTCTCATAGCATCCATGTCCCTGGAGTCCAGGTATCCTTGTCTGACAAGGACGTTGCTCTCCCCTTGCAGCCACCTTGAGCCCAGTTCCAGAGCCTGTTCCCAGAAGCATTCACAGTCTACAGCAGAGGTGATGCTACAAAAGCAACGCCTTGTATTTCTGCTCGTGTTGCTAGATGGTGCTCTTTGCATCTAGCACATGCTTTTCTAGCCTTTTTGAAAGCATCAACTCAGTCAAAAAAGCATAAGGACTGAAGTGACAGCTGACCTGTGTGCTGTTACGCAAAGGCGGAGAGGTCTGTGCAGTCCCTTTACAGCACAGCTGTAGGCTGTGCCTGAGAGTAAATCAATAAAGGCACAAATGTAGTAGCAGGCACAAATTCTGTGACTTTCAGCCTGTGTTTGCAGCCTTGGCAAAATCCTGTAACGGCTGATTTTCCTAACTCTGTCGGCCTCCCTCCTTTGCTCTCCTTGTGAAAAGTGAAGAGAAGGGGCTGGAGCTTGCTGAGAGAGGTTTGTTATAGGGGAACGTGCCTGTAGGCAGTGACTGGGAAGCAGCTACAAATGTAGGCTACTCCTCGTACTGCTCTCTTGTGCAGCAGCCAGCCACTGTGCAGCTCTTCAGAAGCTGTCCTAGAGGTAACAGTAGATGATGAAATATCTTTTAGCCTCGCTTGGACTCATAAGCCTGAAATAGCTGTCAGTGACTAGTGAGAGATAAATTACATGTTTTTCCAGTGCTGTCCTTTATAACAATTATGTCTTAACAGTGGGAGGAAAGGGGATAGTTAAAAGTAGGTTTAATCCAAAAGGGATGGTTCATTTCCTCTAACCACTGCACTTGCCAGTAGCTCTGTTCTTCTTCCCTCAGCCTCCCTCCCTCCGCTCCTCTCTTTCCCCTCACCCCATCCCTCAGCAAAGTTACCTCTGCAGTCGTGGCCTGCTCATGGCAAGGACTAATGGTTTATTGGAATTCTCACACCTTACAGGAGTGTGGCATATATTCTTATGAATTTTATTGCAATGCATCACAGTATATCATTTCATTAAACTGCACGTCATGGTTATTTGCTGTTATTCCCTAGACCTCTATATGCAGTTTTATCAGTCTCAAATGGCAATGAAATAAAAAATAAAATCAAATGGAATAATGTCTAAATACATGCAGAGGGGTCAAGGGACCCTATATGCTGACTACAACAACAAATTTATCATCTTATTTATGTGTGGGTGGGGGAAGGGAGCAATTTCTTCACTGTATTTTAATTAACTGAGTTTCACTGCATGGTAGTAAAGATAATAACCATAACATTAGTGCAACTACTACGCTATCAAATACTTGTCACAGCCTAATATTCTCCAACAATATAACTTCACAATGGAAACATGCACAACAAAAGAACAGCTTGTTTTATTAATTTACTAGGGCTCTGTGTTTTTGGAAGACCAGTATGTATTTCTGGGAGACTGATTAAAATAGAAAGAAGTATACATCGTAGAAAATAATATTTTTACTCGTGTGGGATTCATTTAACAAAAGTGCTCCTTCAGGAAAACAGAACCAAGATGCTAATGTTATACCTCATTTATTGCCAGCATATTCAGTGACATTTCATAATGTACATCTGTCAGCCAGAGATATAAATGAATGAGGTGAACCATGCAATTTACCCTCAGGAAGTTCCATTAGAGCCCCCAAAGTATAATATTTATGAGGTCAGAATCAATTAATCAGGTAGCTGTATTTGCTTTTCAGCTCAGCATGCTCTTCTGCACCAAGCTGTTGCATTGAGAAAGTCTTTCCTATTTGGTAAGAGGAGTCAGTTTGTATGTACCGCATGTAGTCTTGTTTTGTAAATCAATTGCTTTCCTCACACAATACAAATTCCTTTATACTCAATACAAATACAAACTATAAGTTAAGGGAACGCAAAATAAATCTCTATCAAAATACATACCAGAATAGAAGACTTGTATATTTCCTGCTCATTGCTGCAGCCTACCCCCATGCAAATCTGCTGCAAATGAGAAAACAGTGCACCTCAACCAAAGATAATTCCAGTAAACAGAAAGTCTTGTGGGGGAAGGAAGAAAAAAAAGTTAATTTCAAAAAGTTGAAAACTACTAATTTAATCAAAGGAACTCAACTTTATGTAAAGAAAACCCACAGTACCTTTTGAGATGCGTTACCAAAATGGTTTTCCTTTGCAACCATGTTCTGAATGCTTGTTACTCTAATTCCCCCTTCTTGGTTTGATTGACTGGTTGTTTGCATATGTGAGAATGCGTGTGGTACTATTTCTGTTGTAAATTGCAGTCGTTTCCCGGGCTATTTTCAGATGTGTTACAGACCGCTCCTGGCACTCTGACACCGGTGGAGGAGCAGGCTCTTGACTCTGCCAGGCAGCTATGTTGGTTTAGGGCTGGGCTCCTGGGAGGTGCAGGTGCACTGCGGTCCAGCTGAAGCACCATAGACGGGTGGTTCTGGCTTCTGCAGCGGGCTCGCTGCCGTGCCACCTGCCAGGCGTCAGCCTGGCCAGTGCCCAAGGTGTGGACTCTTGGTTCCTAAAAAGTGGAGTGTTTCTTGTGAAGAGATTTTCAAAAGCTTAACTGTAATTTAGATTTGGGGAGGTTTCACTCTGCATATGGAATGAATATTGATCATATTGTGATTTTTCTTTCCTTTTTTTTTTGGTAGACAACAGATGCAAAAGATAAATTTTGGTTATAAAATGCATGTCAATATGTTTGCACTGTCATAACTGATGCCAAGATGTGAGCCAGCATTTCTTAGTTTCTTTGAAAAGGAATTTATTTAAGATGGTTCAAAAATCACCTCTTATCTAATAAAATGACTTTTCTCTTCCCAGAGCATTTTTAAGGATGAAAGTAACAGGAAGGGCATATCTGAAATCACTGATAAGTCATCCTTAGCATTAACTGGGGAAAAAGTCCCAGAACAATGCTTTGCCTTCTCAGTCTTTGAGTAAAACCCATAACAAATGATGTATTTTGTACGCAGAACTTCCCATTTTATTGCTGGGAGATGACTATCTCATACTTCTTCAGATTTGGTCTTTTGCTCTTGAAGAATGAGGATGGTAAGAAACAGTTGGGATTTTTTTCCAACCAAAACTATTGTCAGAAAATGCTGGTGCATCCCCAAACCGATACACCCCAGGGTGGAAGTTCTGGGCAAGGGAGAAAAGGAGGACTGAGGTCCCCGTGTACCACATAGCCCCGTGTTTATAAGTGCTCATTTCAGAAATGCAGAGCAACGCTCAATACACATCGGAAAGGCAGGAGGAGGCCCAGTTTGGAAGAGGAGCTTGAGTCTGAACCTTGTTTACCTAAGCGTAAGTGCACTCAATTCACCAGATGCTTAGTGGCCGAATGGAGAGGAGAGGGGGGAGCGTGAAGTTTAACAGTTGTTGTAGCTGAGTGTGACAGAGAGCTATCAGCCATAGAAGAAATCAGTGGTCTAAATTATCAGGAATACAGAAAAGCAAGTTCGAGTACTTCTTTTATAGAAGTCAGTGCCAGTGACTTGAATGCTGCTGCTTCCAAGTGAGCATCCCAACCATCCCTTAGGAAGTTTCTCCTTCCTTTTTGGGCTCCTCTGCATCGGAATGAAATAAATGACAAAACCCCGAAGGAGAAATCTGCCTGTCCGTGCAGCAGCAAAAAGTAGAGCTAGGTGTTAAGGCATTTTCCACTGTGGTAGGCGTGACTCTCTTTATGAAACAGCTAGCTTATCAGCAAACGCAGTATTTTTTTTTAAGCATGATGTGTGCAGAGTCTGATTTGTGTATGCTTATTCTCAGTACCTAGTTGTATCAAGACACAGTGAACATCAGCGTGTTTCTGTCTGCTTGCTTTGACTTTATTCGGGCTAGTGAGCATTATTGATGGGGTATCATTGACCAGCTGGAATTCATGATGTTTTTCTGCTTTGTGATTTTGCTACTGAAGCCTTGTAAACAGAGGGCAAACACTTTTGGAACAAGAGTGAATACCCTTGTTTGCATATGAATGAGTATTTGTATGGGCCCTTATTCCCAGCATTTATGCAAATACAGACTCATACATGTGAATGGGTGTGGAAAAGGGAACAAAAACCAGAATCAAAATGAGAGGCTGCATTCATGAAAATGTTTATTTTCCACTATTTGTCCTGCTCCCTTCATCTCTTCTGTTGGACAAGGGTTTCGAAAATTGCCCGCACCAAGTGTGAGAGTGTTTTTGGTATAAGGCTTTCTGACATGACCAGCAAGCAAAAGGAAAGAAGAAAGAATAGCTCATCTGCATGGAGGAAATGTCATGGAGTTGTCAAGATTTCCTGCATCATCTACTATTGCAAAGCAACTCGGGGGACCAAAATCACTGATGATTTTAGAACAAGTTGAGGAAGTAATTGCTTCCTTGTCAGGAGTAGTATTACAGGCTACTCTATGCTAGTAGATAAGGCAGTTTAGACTTTGCCCTCTTTTCCTGAAAGTGGTATAGTACATTTCTTACCTGCACAGGTGAACTCTCCTGCAACCAGCCAGGACTATCTCATCCTTCTGTCCATTGATACAGTCCCTGTCACATACTACCTTGCACCATGTAGCTGGGAACTGTCTGGGATTCTGCTAGCAGGCTAGGACTCAGGCTGCAGGGTTGTGCCAGGGGGCAAAACACTTGATAACGTGTTTTTACTGATGACTCTTCTTCCAGAGTGGAGCAAGAGCAACAGAATTATGAATTAGCAAAGGAATAAGAGAAGCTACAAATGACTACATCTGGTATTTGCACAATGCTTTGTGGCAAGACCAGAAGCAAGTGTTGCCTCTTGATTTCATACAGATCCTTCATCTCCTACAGGACCACTGCTTGGAGGCCTCTTTTCAACTAATTTATATATGCCCCCCCTAGGTTTTACGCACATTTATTATGGAAGCATTTAGTTTTTCTTACCTAGGCCTGCCTTTTAGGGCTCTACTTTTGAAATTTTTTCTGGTTTAAGTTTTCATGTTAGCATGTGCAGCAGTTAATTACTGAGACACCACCATGGGATTTCATCCGGTAAATGAAGATAATGCTTCCTCTGTTTAGATCTGTTCCCTTTTGCCGTATCAAAATCCCCAGTTTGCAGTTGATATGTCCTGCGACTGGGGATCAGATGTCCATTACTCATGTATGCCATGACCTCTTTTAACACTTACAATTACTGGTTAGCTGCTTGTGTTACAGCAAAAGCCATGATAGAGTCACCTTCTCAAATATCCTCCAGAATCCCTCTTGCATACTGCAAGTAGTTCCTGGTGGCTCCTGTAGAGCCTCTTGAGCTGTATCTTAAACTAATATTTGGCTTATAAATGACAAAGGAGAGGCAAAAATGAAACCTCTGTAGAGGGGGGAGGAAGATAGGAAAATCTGATCATGACACATTCTTTAAACAAGACCCTAGAAAAGTGAAATGATTGTATTTTGCTTGACTGAGAAGATTTATGATCTTTGTGTAGAAGGAAATCTTAACAAGACCTTGAAAATTAGGTAAGAATAGTATTTCTGATGATATTTCATCCTGAACAAGGAGAGAGTGCTAGAAAGTTTGTGAAGGTAAGAGAAGAAAGAAGAAAGCAACAAAGTTATTTCAAATGAACATATTTTTGGCCATCTGGGATAGGGAATGGTATCACAGAAAAGGAGGATCTGAAGATTGAAAATCAAATAATACATGACAGCAAGCTGAAAAGAGGAGTTAGGGAGTTAAGAACAATCAAGCAAAACCAGGGAAACTAGTTACTACATGCAGAGAAGGATGCTGAACAAAAAAAGATATTACTCAAAGGCTCTTTCAAATGAGAATAACAAAAAAACCTTTTCTACATCTAAGGCAGTGCACAGTGAGAACTAGAGAGAAGAACAAGGAAAATACTTCTATGAATAAATAAACCAAGGTAAACTCTAGAACAGAGAGGTCCATTCTGATAATTTTTTGGGGAAGATAATTCACCTGACAGTTCAAAAATTGAAGGCATTAATACTGTAAGGGAGGATACCAACTCAGTGCTACTGAGGATGGTCTAGGGGCTCTAGAAGAAAAAAAAGAGGAAAAAAGCATACAGTCTGTCCAACATAATGAACAGGGGAGAAGGTGCCCATGGGTTTAGTGTTCTTAAAGTGGTTCAGTAGTGAAGTAGAAAGCCAGAGGAGTGCCTTTCCCTTTCAGTGACTCTAGAAGAGGCACATAGATATGTGGCTTTTGTATCAGAGCCAATGTGTACCTGGCACAGAGGAAGCCTAGCCTACATAATAGAGTCTGGAAAAGACTTTATAGATAAATGTACCTCTGTTTATCTAAGATAATCCTGAAAGCACAATACAAGAGAAGTTCTATGGAAGTTGTACAGAAAGTTTATGTTGCTTTTCAGTGAAACACGTACATCTTAGTGAAGTATGTGAAAAATCTACTGTAATGAGATAGCATATATTATTGTTAGACTGAAGTAAATGTGTCCCCTTTATGCTGATTAATTTGAATTGGTATGTAGATAGATCTATGTGTTTTCTATACAGGGAGGTGAGTTCAGATTAGCCTGTAGTTTATTCCATGTTCTTTAATAATTTGTTAAAAGAATGGCCTTATTCCAAATCAGCTTAATTCTCTGTGAGATAATTTCTGTGGCTGAAAAAGCTTGTATTTGAATGAGTATTTAGTTATTTTTTCAAAAAATTAGACTCTATATGAGAATTTCAGTTGTCAGGGGTCAGAGCGGGGTCAGGAACAATGAACTGGTTTATTGTTCTCTTCTCTTCAACTCTTCTAGTTGAAGATAATGTGGAAGAATCTTAGTAGTCTAACGAAGGTTTTTATAAAGATGGCTTAAAGCCCATCAGAAAGTGCCATTATTTGATAGCTGGCTGAATGCATTTATTGTCCTGTAAATGAAATTGTTTGTTAAGCAATCAGATAGGTTTTCTGAGTGCTATTATCACCAACCACTTGTCCTTGAAATGAAGCTGGTTTTAATAAATACTCTCATTCCAGGACTGTTTGTCCTCTTGTTTTTTTTTTAATGTTTACACCAGCAGAAACTCTGCTGAAATCTGACAAGTTGCTGTATTTAATCCGATGTAACTAGGAGAATAGAATTGGGCTTCATGTCTTGATGTGTGTATCATCTGAGTTCTGTACAACTTGTACCATTGTGTAATACATTGAAATCTGTCCTGCTAAATAAATCAGGAGAGGGAAGAGGGGAGGAAAGACATAATAGAGCTAATGTTTCCAATCTGCATATCCAAATGCAGGATCAACGTGCTGGGCTGCATTTATATACCAGAGCTGTAGCTGGGTAATCCAGAGGGTTGATGCACCTCCTCTCTCCCTCCCAGTATTTTAAAAGAGAAGCTGATATCAGTGCAATGATACCTTAATGAAAAGGACAGTTAATTATTTTTGACAAAAGCAGGGCAGCGGGAAAGCTTCACTGCAAATGGTTTTTAGCATGTTTGGGTTCTGCTGAAACAGTAAGCCCTCACTATGCTTGTATAACATTCCTGACTGGATACTGCAGCCAGTTAGTATCAGCTCTTATTGGCCACTGAAACTTTTTTAAAAATGTAAAATGCTTGGAAAATTTTGCAGAATAAAGATCTTTTGAGAGTTATCATATACTATTTGTTAACGGGTTCATTCTTGATTGCTGGGTTCTTTACCTGGTGCTGTATTTTTAACCATTTCTTAAATAAACCTAACATGTCCTGTACCAGCAACTTCCCTTTTAACTTGACTTGTAATGTATGTTTTTATATGCTTTTTATATGTATCTGTTCCTGTCACAAATAGAAACAACTCCCTTGCCTGTCTAATCAGAGTAAAGTTTTTAAGTAGATAGAGCTTAGAAATTTGAGTTCATTAAGACCCTAGGTGTCAGTTGTGCCAAGCTGAATCTCAAAAAGTTGATTAAAACTTTTTACAGATTACTGCTTCAGCTTTAAGATGAGCTGTAATGTTTGTAGTCCTAGTCTCCAGCTCATGAATGGAGCCTGGTTCTCTCTCCTTTTACTTACGCTGAGGTGTGTATTACCTATAGCAATGGCTCCCTTGATTTCCAAGGTAGATTATACGCAGAACAAAGTGGGTTTTGGAAAGTGTGAAACAGCGGGATCAGACCCTTGGTGATTTGCTTTTTGTGCAGCCTCCAAGCATGCTGCCTGCCTCCCTCTAGCTCTAGAGCCTGGGGTGCTACAACATTGCACAACTGAACTGAAAAGGGATGAGGGCGGGTAATTTTGTGGATGCTTCAGTGATACCAGCCACTGTGGATCACTTCATGGTCTCTGTACATTGCCAGAGCAACAAGTTGCCCAATTTGTGTTGAATGGGGCTAGGAAGCACTTCCTGCAAGCTTTTTAGTCTGGGCTATGTGCTGCAGCCTGGGGAGAAGAGTAAATTGCCAGATGGTACGCTTGTCACCATCTTGTCCTCCTTACCCGTCTGACAGGAAGTCTTTGCAGCTCCTTGTTTCCCTGATGACAGGCTCCTTTGATTTGATCTAGCTTGTTTTAAGGGAGTAGGATGTCTGGGGGGTGGGGTGTGCACGCCTGTGAGGCGGACTTTGGTGAACTGCATTCATCATCATAGGGGTATGTGTGTGCAGTGCTTTTGCCCCTTGAATAGCAGCTTGTATCTGAGTCAAAATGCTGGGACCTTGATTGGTAATGCATTGGTTTTTTGTCACCTAGGTATGATCATTTGCAAATACCAATGTTGCAATATCTATTCAGAGTACAGTTTCGGAAGCAAATCTCCTTTTCCCTCTGAGGTTCTCTGTGATTTTAAGAGGAAAGTTATCTCAAACACCTCCCTGTCTGAGGGAGTTCTGGGGTCTGTTTTGGAGAGGCGAAGGGGTAAACGTTTCTGTTCAGACTTCATTCTTGCTGCTGCTACAAAGGGATAACACCTTGCATGAAGGCTGAGGCTGGTTCAGAGGATTGTATAGCAAATACACGAATCTTCTTTTTCCATGTAGGGACTAACCGTGCTGAGGCATACTGTGTAGGGATGTGCTGATGCTATAAAATGAGCTTTTAAATTCATGGTCAAGAGGTTGTAGCACCTTACAGAAGCTTGCCAGGCATTAGGTGAGGCTGAGGGGCTGCTGCTCCCCACATCCCCTGGCAGCTGGGGCTGGCTGTCCTCACTGATCCTTCAGTGAATGCCTCTGGCTGAGTACAAAGTGACCCATCTCCTGCTTGCTGCCCTCCTGTTCATGGCACTTAGGTTAAATTGGGCAGGTTCTCCTTTATCAGACAAGGAGAAGACCTAGAACCATGCTGAATGGTGATTAAGCCTTGCTGCAGAGGTTCAAGGAATCTTAGCATTTAAAATAAATTATGTGAGTGGTCTCCAGCCTTTCCAAACTTACAGGAGTAAAGACCCATGTGTGCAGTGGCTAGAGCAGGGTGTCCTGGCTCATGGCTCAGTCTACCGTGATGCAAACAGGAGATATTAATCACAGACAAACTGGACTGGATGTGTTTCAGGCACTTGTCTAGCCCATCCCTCACTAATCGGTTCATAAAGATCTCCAGTGATGGGGATTCCACATGTTAGACAGGAGTTTGTAGTCTGGTCCTGGATGATCTGCCTGCTTTACTCTTCCTGTCCATCTTGTGGCATACTTACTAATTTTTCCATGTCAGTATTTGTCAGACAGTGTTGATTTTCTCAATCTCTTGCAGGGCTATTTGATCTGGATATGATTAGAGTAGAAGGAAACCCAGTGCACATGTTTTATACAGTGCAAACAGCTCAGTGCACTTCAGTGGTCAGGATCACAGAACCTTTTTCTAAACAGAAGGAGGAAAAAAAGGAAGAAACAACATAAAGTAATCTTGCATTTCTTTTTAATTTCCTTGAAATGTGCCCTCAGAAAGGGTAATAGAGGTCTTTGTGTACATAGCTACCTTAAAGAAAAAAGAAAACACACTGTTTCTAATCCTTACTCTACCCTCAGAGTTGGATGATGAGTATTTCAAAGTGTGTTCTGTCAAAGCTTTTCTGACAAGCAATGATATTTGCTGTGAATCTTTTAAACTTCAAATGATAGCAGTATTTAGTAAATTAATTAATTTCAAAGGATTAGATTTTCACTGCAGATGTTTTTTTCTGCCTTATTTCCCTTGAATCTTATAATTGCATCTCTCTCCTGTATCTGCAACACATTAATAATTTTCCTCTGCTTTCATCACACTCCAGTAGCTTTTGTTTGTTTTTATCAGCTGCTTCTAATCCTTTTGGCTTTCTTTACTTAAATCACAAATGGAAGCTTCAGTGGCAAGGTAATATATATAGTAAGTGATAATAATATGTAATGATGCTGAGTTCTGATTTTCGGCTTTTTACGGCATCACCTTCATTCCCCTTTTTCCTCACCTCCCTGCTGCTCTAATGAGTATTAATGTGTGACATTCACATGAGAGCACATGTATACAAAAACGGGAAAGATCGTCATATTTTGCTGAGCTTTCTTATTGCTGAAATGATAAATGCTAGATTAATGCTAGGCTCTGTATACATGCTCAAGGAGTGAGGTAGAAGAGTCCAGAGATTAAGGGCTGTAAGATGATGCTCATGCCCTCTGTAGTCTGACCTCCCATATAGCTGAGGTTACATTGACATTCTTGTGCTAGCCCGGAGAAGGTGGTAACTGGGAGCATGTGTTAATGTTTTTTCAGAGTTGTCTTTTCTTGATTCCTGTCCTGGAGAGGCCAGCTGTACTCACCACCAGGGCATTTCCAGTGCTCCTCAGGAGCAAACACTCTGCGGCAGGAGAGGTAAACACCAGCTACGGTCACTTATGTTTTGGTGCCAGAGTGATTGGCGAATCTGTCTGTCACAGAGCGAGCAGTGGTGCCCTTTGCCAGTGAGCACCTTGGAGGCAATACAGATCCTGCTGGGGCCCTGGGGCTCCAGACCACTCCTGGGACCTGGATGGGTCCTTGACTACTCCTTTGGTTTTGCTTCCATTGTCTTCAGCTTAACTTCTCCTTTCCGTCCATCTTTTATGAATTCTCTGGTGATTTCAGTGGGTGGGTTGCTTTTCCTTGAGGAAGGGGAATTTGCCTTTTCCCACTTCTTTGATTGAAAAGATTGCTCCCATTTTCAAGCCATTGGGAAATATAAGAACGGTTAGATAGGAACACTGAATAATCTGTATATCACAATAATCTGGGACTATACTAGGTATAGGCAAGGTTGTTACCGCACTTGATCTTATTTGTGGGTGTGACACGATTGTACCTCTTTTTCCTGTGGCAAAGCACTGCCTGATGGTACAGAAAGAGGCATTAAGATATGGAGGGAATGAATTATTTCTCAGAGAGGGATGACACCTTCCAAGCATGTGAGCTAACTAGGAGTATTTCTCCTCTGAGCAACAAGAGCTGCCTCAGCTCCTTCCTTCTGCCCTTTCTGTGATAGGAGAAGGTAGACCTCAGTTCCTTATTTCTGCAGTCACAAAATTTTAGTTTCATGCATCTTGCTGAAAAGCAGTGAACCAACCCTAGCAATAATCATATTCTACATTTACACCCCATTTCCTGGCTGAAAACGAGACACAGCACTTTTGAGAGGTGGAAACTAAGGGAAAATCCTTTTTCTCCCCCTTTAAACTTCATATTGGTTTAAAAGGGTACTGAGGACTGGAAAGTGTTCATGCCAGATGACGTGCCTACTCAAAAACCCACTAACCCTTTGAGACATAGAAGTCCTGCTATGCTCCAGGATGTTCTTTGTAGCTTTGCTTTGGCAAGAGCTATTCACCTGTCCCAAGAAAGAAGGAATAAAGAGAGACTTCTTTCTACAGACAATTCCAACTTTATTATTTAGAAATGGTCCCATTGATTATTCCTGCTGTTTTTATTGCTGTGGTACCTAGAGACATAGGTTATTCAAAATAACCTTAAATCTAAAGAGAAATAGTTTAAGAACTAGTTCCAGCCCCATTGAAATTAGTGTAAAAGTTGCTAGTGATTTGAATGGGACTTGGACTGGGCCATTTGCATCTTAGATCCACACCTAGCTGAGAATGCACGTGATTTAGGCACCCGGTGCCTTTTTCAGCTATCTAAAGTTATGGACGTGGGGAATATTTTCAGTTTGGGGGCTTCAGTAGGGAGTGTGGAGTTAATTTGCAAATAGCAGGCTATTATAATCATTACTTAACAATGCTCTGACAGTGTTTCATAAAAAATTTGTGGCCAACATAGAATTCATGTTTCTCTGTTGGTTTTGTGGTGGACTGCAGTATTCTGTCCCTGAGTGGGTTGTGCTCTTTTGTTTGGCCGGGTACATGTGTTTAAACCTGTAGACAGGTTCAGCTTCTTTTATGGCCTCTCATCCACAGACAGCATTAGCCCTTAAGAAGTAATGTGAGGGGAGAGAAAGAGAAACAAGGTCACTGGTCTTTTAAGACAGGTGAAGTATAAAAAAGGTGTCTTTTCTGCTACTGTATAGACAAATTAATGTGTGAATTTTTCAGTGTTAAATAATGAATGATGCAATCTTAGTCTGTCATGTGGCAGTTTTTTTAAGGTTTGTGTGTACTCAGTGGATTGACTTACACCATTTACTAGATAATAAATGGACATGGACTACAGAGAAAACTCACTGGAGTATCAGGTTTCCTCTTTTTAGTACAGTGCAAGCAGGTCTAAAGCTGAGCAGGCAGTGAGGTATTTTTATTACGATGCTGTTCTCTCAAACATACCACAATGACAATAACAAAATTAAGAAAACACATTGTGGTCATTGCTTTTATTCATGTTGCATCTAACTGGGCTCAAAGACTTCAATTTTCAAGGCTGTGAACAGGAATGTTTCAGAAATGCTAGATTAATTTAAAATTCAAATGTGTTTCAAAAGATGAATAAACACATTTGATCAGATCATCCCATACTGCTGAGGGATTATATTTTCCTCCGTTCAGAAATCTGGAGTCAGTCAGTCAAAGGTACAGCCCATACATACCGTTTGAGTGACCATTGTAAATACAGGGAGCTAGGATACCTGTGGGGTGTTTATATGTCTCATCAGTGCATCAGTATGATGGATCTCTGCTTTTGTAGAGGGCTGCAGGTAGGAAAAGGAATAGGCAAAGTGGGTATATTGGGCACTGTCTACAGGCAGTGGTCTACAGTGCTCTAGTGCTGTGCTTTGGAAGTCTGATGCTGTATTGTTTGTAAATGAAGCCTTTTGTTCGATGAGATTTACAGACATGTTTGGGCAAATAAAACATCTAATTTGAGTGATCTAATTGCTGACTCTAAAATGCTGTTTGCACATTATACTGTTTAATTACTTCAGTCTAGTAGTTGTCTAGCAATGTCTCAATCTGTTATATCTGCCAGAATTAAGGGGGGAAAAAGAATTTATTTGGGTATCATTCACTGTGCAACAATTGTACGAAGCCATAAATGGGGAAGCAGTGTTTGTCCATTTTAATATTTTTTGTGACAGTGCCACAATAGCATAGAATAAGGAAAAAAAAAATCAGTGGAGCTTGTCTCTAAAGTTTCATGGTTCTCGACAGCAGTAATATGTAGCCTGAGAATGCAGTTCATAAAAGAAATGCTAACAAAATACAAACTAGCATAGTCTCTTCATTGTTCCAACACAGCTCTTAAGATGAAAGGAAATTGTATGTGAGCATAAAGGGAAGAATATATGCAATTAGCCACATTATGCACTCCGCTCTACTTAATTCAAATTGTAAGTGAGAGCACAATTTGTATTAGGTTTATATATAGCCCCATATAACTCATAACTCTCAGCAATCGTACAGCAGTCATGTACATTCTGTACAAGGGTTGAAAAAACAAGGCTGGCTACCTTTTCAGGACATTGCACTCCCTAGTATATGTGCGCATGCGTGTTTGTAATTTGTTGTGCTCTTGGTAATGTCTGTCTAAGAAAAGAGCTGGAGTGGGAATAGAGTCTCTGTAAAGCTGCGCATCTCAATCTTTTTAAATCAAAGACTACCTAACCTTGTGGGGAAAATTACAGATTGTTACCGCGGTATTTTCCCTTTGCTGACTTCTTAGTTGGTTGTGAACGTTGGATGTTCATTTATTACTTTGATTCTTTCCAATATCAATTGTCTGCACTTGTGGGAACATGTATCTTCTGCAAAGGTTTTATGAGGCATTGTGCAATGTCTCAGGTTACTAGGTTTGACTAGGAGGAGGAACAGGGATTCTTTAGAGAATGCTTTCTTGAAGAACAGTATCTCACAGGCCATGCAGCTATGAAACATGATGTGCTTGGAGTGCCCCTTTGTTGCCTTCTCCCGTTTAATGTGATCACCACCCTGGTAGGCACAGAGAGAGTCAAAGAGAAGCATTTCTTTCTTTACACTGAGTTGGACCTTGGTGTCTCACTCTTCTCTGTAGAACTGGCTTCTGTTGCTGCTTGGGAACTTTGGATATGAGATTATAAATGCTGCAGGAACAGTGTTACTTACATTTTTAAGAGTGCCGTGTGGCATCGGTTCATTTTGAAAGAGCTGCATGTGTAAGGGAGGCATCTGACCTTTCTGTAATTTCTCAAATCTTGACTCCTTTCCTCCCCTCCTTCCCAAACCTCATCTGTTCATAGCTGAAATCCTAGTCTTTGCTACAAGTCACAGTCTGTGTTTGTTTCTGAGGGATCTTTCCTGTATTGCAAGACAAGAACTAGTAGAAATGTAAGCACTGAAGTATATTCCCTGAAGCTTCTCTAAAACGTTTATGCCAGTGGCAAAGATCCTGTTTGACATTTTAGCACAATGGAGTCGAATGCAAGAGCTGCAGGCGACTGCCACACATGCTGCTGACATTCACTTGCCTGCAGGAGGAGGAGAAAACTCCCATTGCACTTGGTCTCTGCTCCTAACTTGCCAGACACTAGGCTCCTGTCTTTGTTAGGCTCTGCTCTTAAACTCAAACTACTTGTTCAGATCACTTGGACTGCACTTCAGGTAGCAGACACATAGGCACTCCTGAGCTGTCAGGTCATGTGTTGTGTGCTGCTCTGTGGCCACATCTCAAGTCCGTGCCAGGCTGCACGGCACACACTCGCCATGCGCTAGGTGTGATGTACTCTTGCTTTCTGTGCAAGGAAATTTGGGAGCACAGCCTGGAATGAGGGTGTGGGATTTTTGACCAGATCTCCCATCTGGAAGATAGGGAGGCAGGGACCCCAGAACATGCTGCTGCATCATGTCAATATAGATGGTGCTTTTCATAGGTACTTCTCATTTCCCCAGTTTAACCACTGCTGACAAAGAAAAAAAAAAAAAGGAAAGAAAAGAAAAAAAAAACCTACCACCCAGCTGGATCTGCAAGTGAAAAGCTGATGCTGATTCACAGGTGGGTCTTCTGTGAACAAAGTAATCTTCAGTGAGCCGCTAGGATAACTTCAAAGCACTCACACTCCTTGGATATAGTATTTAACTGAATTCTGACTTGACTGCTGCTAGCCTTCCCAGATCCTTTCTGCATATATCTAAATCCCTTCTAACTCCCCCCCTGCATCAGTCATCTCTTAACCTGTGTCTGGGGGGTACTTTTAAGTTGAGTTGGTTGGACAGTCCATGGGAACAAACTAATGCTTGAGTTGGCACTGTTACCAGCTACTTGTGTGACCACTCCAGACCATATTTTATCCATATTCTTTTCTTCTGAGATTTTTTTGACAGCTGTGGATGGCCTTGGATCTAAAAGTAAAATATATGCCAGTCATGTTGTCTCCTCATCTCACCTCTAAATAATTTTTGAAAGCTGCAGAAGTTTTTAATTGGCAGTGGAGCTGAAAAAATTAAAATCCAAATCAGACCAGCACTTCTCATGTGGAAATACTGAAGATAAAAATGTAGCTAGAAATAATAGTAATGTCTTGGTTCTGACCATACTGGAGATTTGGAGTCTCTTTGCAGTCTTAATTATGATACAGATGTAAACTTCCTCCTGTGGTGATTTTGGACTTTATTATTTCTTTATTATTTTTTTATTATAAACAGAGTCCTACTAATATGTATCACACTCATCTATTCTTGCTGCTACAGGGAAAGATCTCTCACTTTCCCCCCTTCTCTTTCCTCTCTCTAAACAGGTGAAGGAATTCTCAGTCATTTGCATTCTGATCAACTATTTTTATTTTTATTGCAGTATTAGGACTGTCCCAATTGGTTAAACACATTACAGAAATGCACTTGTTGTTCTTTAAGAGACTTTTAAACTAATTCTTATTTACTGTTTATGATGTGCTTTTGCTTTTCTGTTGAGCATAATTTTAGTAAATCTCAACTTTGTCACTTGGGTTTTTTGTAATGTACTAAGATATTTTCTAGTCTTTCTCTGGCTAGGTTAATTTTGAGGTCTCATCTCCATTATTAGCAGTTCTCTATAGCTTTGGTATTGTACAAAGAAAGCAGATGTTTTAAAAAAAGAGGTGCTAATATGTATTTTAAGAGGTACCAGTAACGATGAGTAAAACAGTTTGGACAAAATAGAAACTGTTTTGTCTTTATGACTTACTGCAATGTATCTTCTTCCAAAACATTTTTGAAACTGTAAAATTTGATAGGTTTTCCCTTTTATTTTATTTTGTGCTCCTTCTCTTCTTTTAGGCCCAAAGAATCCCAAGTTCTGCACAAGAGTTGCTTTCACAAATTCAAGATTTGGAGATTTGAGGTAAGTTCTGAAATTCCTGAGATGTTTAGCCACGTTCATCAAGAGAATGAAAGCAGCACTAGAAATAGTAGTAGTATTCATGAATATTCATTCCATGTCTCAGATGAATTGAGTTTGAGAAAGTATTTGCAACTCATTTATGATCAAAAATGTCAGAAATGTTTACCAAAAGAGCAAATTTCATTGCAAATGTTGCAGAAAATTTCCAGAAAATTAAGTATTTAATTTTTTTTTTAATTAGACACTATGGAAACACATAACATCTCTTCCATTTCCTAGAAATAGCTTGCTTTTCTGATTAAATTATTAATATTGAATAAACAGAGGAGAGGAAGGGGAACAGGGAGTGATTGATAAAGGGCAACTCACAGATGGAATATGTTTATTTAGCTCATTCATGAAGCAGTTTCAACCTGCTGATACATTCTTTGAAAATCTTGATCGGTTTAGTGGGAGTATGTGATAAACCAGACTAAATTCAATATCTGCATTGAAAAATAAGGAAGGTTTGCTTGGATTTCCTTATTAGCCAAAATTACATTTTTTCTTTTAAGGAAACATAGGGTTTGTGACATATGGAATGGTGGCTTAGGACTGTTAGATCATAACTTTTTCAGTTTCATAGACTTTATAGATTTTGTTTTTCTGAATTTAATTTAACTAGCATTATTTGCTGCTTAGCATAAAGGCAGCAAGCTATACACAGGTTGGGATAAATACAATAACTTTTCAAGGCATTGACTCTGAAATTGCATAACCGATATATTCAGTTGCATAACTACCATTAAAATAAAAATTGTGTTTCATAAATATGATATTAAACAAGTAAGGCCAATAACTCCCCAAGAACTGACACTCTGATACAGGGCAGAAGTTAAGTTTATATCTAGGTTATACGATTTAGGGTTTTGTGGATTGAATCTTGTACTGTTGTAATCAGTTACCTTTCTCTTCTTGGCTTCATTACAAGTAGGTCCCAGGTTTTCCTTGGCTAAATTATTAAACACAGATACTGGTCATGCACAATGTAGGTTTTCCTGTGGAAAAAGAAACCTGTTACTAATAATTGGGCAATTCAGAGAATATTGCAAATAAATGTGTCCAAGACTGAAATGTGCTTAGAAGATTTTGCTTTTGACAACTTGGAATGACACTCACTGTATGCATTTTAAAATGGAGCCAAAAAATAGCAACTCTCACCTCTCAGAGCTTGTCAGTGCTTCTCCCTAATCTGCCAGAGCTTTGCTGGTGTGAGCAACTTACTGTGAGCTAGGGGCTATAGTAGAAACATATTGGTGGTGATGCACATAAAATCTCAGCAGACAGTCATCAGTCACCAGATTTGCCTAATTCTGAAGTTTTCTTACTGAAACTATTGTATTTGACAAAAACTAAGAAGCTGCTTGAAAAAAAAGATCGCAACTAAGTATTTATTTTGTTTGTTTTCAAGGTTTTAACTCTATCCTATTGGTTTTTTACTGCTGTTCATACATAAATGTACAAGTTGGGTGCTTTAAGAATTCATCTAATAAATCTTAAGCTAGATCATAGTTACACTGTTTAGATATTCCTGTTGTCAGTCATGAAGATTCATAAGGAGAGGCTGGGATTGTTAGAGGGACCTAAGAAGAGGTGAAGAGACTTAAAAGAGAGAGCCATCTAGTTTCAATTTTGAAATTGGTAGCCTAAAAAAAATGTTTTGGCGCTTAAAAATGCTTAAAAATACACACAGCTATTGAAATTCCTGTATTGAATTGTAGTTGATATTTAGAATGGAAGTAATCTTTCAGGGTCTCTCTGTAAAAAAGAATTTCAGGGGAAGGAAAGAACTATTTATAATACGAAATTAGAAGGGACAGCTTTTTACACTGATGGAATTCTGCAGTTTTCAAACAGAGAAAAAAATCCCAGTTGACGTCAATCAAAGACAGAAAAATTTGGTGTGCGTGGGGAGGCTAAAATGCCTTGTGGACAGCACAAAAAAGTTTGATCCAGGTAATACTGTGGGATTTTTTCATTCTAATATATCAAAACCCTTTCCATTTTCTCAATAAAATCAGCCTGGACAGGCTGGATCGATGGGCCGAGGCCAATTGTATGAGATTCAACAAGGCTCAGTGCCGGGTCCTGCACTTGGGTCACAACAATCCCATGCAACACTATAGGCTTGGGGAAGAGTGGCTGGAAAGCTGCCTGGCAGAAAAGGACCTGGGGATGTTGGTTGACAGCCAGCTCAATATGAGCTGGCAATGTGCCCAGGTGGCCAAGAAGGCCAAACAGCATCCTGGCTTGTATCAGGAATAGTGTGGCCAGCAGGACTAGGGAAGTGATCGTGTCCGGGTACTCAGCACTGGCGAGGCCGCACCTCGAGTACTGTGTTCAGTTTTTGGCCCCTCAGTACAAGAAAGACATTGAGGCGCTGGAACGTGTCCAAAGAAGGGCAGCGAAGCTGTTGAAGGGTATAGAGCACAAGCCTTATGAGGAGCGGCTGAGGGACCTGGGGTTGTTTAGCCTGGAGAAGAGGAGGCTGAGGATAAGGCTGAGAAGATAAGGCTGAGACCTTATCGCTCTCTACAACTACCTGAAAGGAGGTTGTAGCGAGGTGGTTGTCAGTCTCTTCTCCCAAGTAGCAAGTGATAGGACAAGAGGAAACGGCCTCAAGTTGTACCAGGGGAGGTTTAGATTAGATATTAGGAAAAACTTCTTCACGGGAAGGGTTGTCAAGCATTGGACCAGGCTGCCCAGAGAAGTGGTGGAGTCACCATACCTCCAGGTATATAAAAAATGGGTAGATGTGGTGCTTAGGGACATGGTTTAGTGGTGGACTTGGCAGTGCTAGGTTAACAGTTGGACTTGATGATCTTAAAGGTCTTCTCCAACCTAAACAATTCTGTGATTCTATAAATAGTATGTGTGTTAAAGCATCTTTTTTTTTAGTGTGGAGGAAAGTAGAGAAGGAATGTGAGGTGGACAACAGAGGTCCAGAGCTCGCCCAAACACCTTTAGAAAGTATTTGGAAATAATGGACCAAAAAAAAGACAAAAAATCCTTCTTTGTGACATGGTTCTCAGAATAATAGTGAAATAATTTTTGGAATAATGTTTAAACTATTACTTCATAATTGTAAAATGCTTTCTAGAATTACTCCATATTTTAAATTCCTTTGTTTCAGGAGGTATAAGGATGTGGCAGTTCAGGACATGGTACAGTAGGCATGGTGGTGTTGGGTTGACAGTTGGACTAGATGATCCTAGGGGTCTTTGCCAACCTTAATGATTCTATGATAATTTCTATATGCCATGTGCAAATTTACTGTCCCTTTTAATTTTATGCATTGTAATGCGTACTTATAAAGGCATGATCTTTTTTCCCAGATTTTGCCTCTGAAACTGCAAGTTTCTTCTGCATCAGTATCAGCATTTGGAGTCTGTTCATATGATATTGGCCGACTCTGTGGGTAAGTCTTCCTTTTAGCTGATAAATTAACAATACAGCTCCTGTCCATTTTTGATGCTTTAATTTTGTACCTATTTTAGAGATATGTCTAGAGGCAAAATCCATACTTAGGCCTTTCCTACGCAGCATTACAATTTCTTGCATATTTCTCAGAGGTAAAAATAAAAAATATGTACTTATTTACATTCTAAACTTACCTACAGTATGCTAATTACCTACTGCATGCTAATGAAGCCGTGCATTTTATTTTTTTTCTTTCATGGAGTCATCTTAATAAATGACAACTACTGCATTCTTTTTACCCAGATTTTCCTCTTTTTGAGAGGAAAAACTCAACAGAAATTTTTTCTTTCTCATGTCTTCGAAGTCACTGGAAATCTTCTTCCTCTAAGAGTGGGAGGCAATCATTTTAGAGATTGCTTGAAGTTTCCAGGAAATTGAACAAAGTAGGTAGGAGCAGAAAGTTATGAAAAATAAAACCCTGCTAGAGAATGTCTGATGTCTTGCAACATGACCTAGTTCTAATTAGTTTTGTGCATCTGGGACACAGTGTTGGAGGGGCAGAGTTGAATCCTGCTGCCAGAGGTGAGAAGCATCCGACATCTCTGTAATGAACAGGCATGCAAGAGAGGAGCCTTTGCCAGACAGACCGCTCCAGTGGTGGTTTGTTGGTTGTTCAGCCCCTGAAGGTCCTGCCCGTCCCCAAGCTGTATGCATGGTTCCTCTGGAGTTCTCATGTTTTGACTGCTGTGCTCGTGCTGCTGCCCAGTACCATTGCTCCTTCAGTTGTCCTCTTGACTTTCACTTAGTAAAACGTGAGAGCATAGATGGCTTTGACTGTGAGGGCCGAGGTCTCCTGTATTTCCTGGTGATCAACGCTGGTTTTGACACAGCTGGTTTGTATCTATGGCTGGTCTGTGCTGCAGAGCTGAGGGAGGGATTCAGCCTTTGCTGTCTTTAGCCATCCACAAGTGCGCTGACTCAGGTGCTTCTATATTAAGTGCAGAGAGAGAGGCACTTCTAGTCATGCTGAGATAAGAGGAGTGAATCACCTTTTGACATGCCAGCCTGGTGCACAGTCAGCACTGATGCGTAATACTAGGTGTTTAGCTGCTGAATGAATTAAGTTTTGTAGGATGATTCTTGTGAAGAAGGCTGTGTCTGCAGAAGTACGTAGCAAAGTCAGCCTGCCAGTTAGCTCTGGTTTTCTTTTATTCTCCTCACAACTGTTTGTATTCGAGGGGAGTGAAAACAGCATCAAAAAGTACAAGTAAATATTGGCATATGTTTGCCATCAAGTGACTTAAATGTATGCCCCCTCATCTTTCATGGCTTGGTACATAAACGGAAAGCAGAGTAATAGGTCAGAAAGTTAACTATTAGCCAAGTATCAGTGCTTGGCGTTTCACTGGTTTGGTGGCTTTCTTGTGGTGCTGGTGAAACAGGTGTTTTACGCCAGTCATCAGTATCTGATACAGCCTTTAAATAAACTCATCTATCATGAGTATTCATGTTTGGGCAGCAGTTGCCCAGCTGTGCTTAGACTGTGGCGCTGAACATGTCAGGAGATGGCTAGTGCCACCTTGCATGGACAAGCCCAGGAAAAAGTTTCCCTAGGGTTGTTAATATCCTTGTCAATGCAAGTCAACAGACATCTTTTGACAAAGTGGGGGCAGAGGGTGGGGGGAGGTAAATGTGCCATATGAGCTAATATAAATTCAGGCTGTGCAAAATCCCTGTGGGCTCCAAAGCAGAACCAGTGTTTGAGGAGGATTGCGGGTAGTCCTGTGGTGATGGAGGGTGAGAGGGATGAGGATCTGACCAGGTATAAAGGGTTTAGCAGATCAAATGCTTTGCTTCTGTCAAACAAAAACCAAAAAAAGCTTTTAATTAACAAACTAGTTAACGAAGAAGCGCAGAGAACAGAAACATTAGCATTGAACCTCTGCCCCCTCGTGAGGGGTTTTGAGTCTGTGTGTGTTCTTGCTTTATCTCTGCAGAACAGATGCAGTTCTTTCATAGGAAAAACTCTGGAGATGAGTACCGACTACATTAAAATGTCATCTCACAAGCAGAGGTTTTAAAGTGGGATTTTAACAGAGTATTGCCCAGGCAGGCCATGAATAGTAAGCAGAAATATAATGCGAAAGGAGACCATCTTAAATGAAATGGGTTTCATTAGCCAACCTTCAAACAGTTACAGATAGACTGAAGTTACATGTAGCATTCATAAGCTTGTTTTTCCTAGTGGGTCATTTTGATTTTACTGCTACAGAGTCACACTTAGTGTGAAGTTTTCAGAATCATTCTAGGTTTAGATGATTAAGCATTCTTGAGGGGGAAGTAGACACCCTTTCAATTAAAAAGGGTAGTGTGTCTTACTGGCATTAAAATATAAAAATAAAATTATTATGGAGGTGATAAAAGTGGCATCAAGGTAAATAAACCTGGATTTTCAGTCAATCTTGAATTCATTTAAACAGTCTGTATCTCAGTGAATCCCACTCTTGGTACCTGTGGTATGTTTTTGGTTTTGCTTTTTGCGTTTTTAGTATTTATTAGGATTTAATTATTTATTAAATACAGCCTGATGGAGGCCTTAAATTTTATTTGCTTCATTTCCTGTCCCTGAGAAGATGGTGGTATATCTGTATCTTCCTAGGGCTCTCTGAAGATAAATTAACTGGAGTATGTGGTCTAGACTAAAACACAGAAGCTACCCAGATACTGAGGTAGCACATAATTGGGTACATAGTGTATCATGGTACATGGCAATGGACTTCTGGCTGGTAACATCCATATATAGAAACCTGTGCAGTAGCTGCAAAAGCGAGTTTCACCTGTGCTGCACTGATTTCCAAACCATTGCCTGTGGAGGTGCTTGTTTCTTTCTGTGCTGTTCATAGACCTTGTGCCCTCGATTTATTTGAAACGTTTGTACTATATTGTGCATGTTGCTAGGGATGTGGAGAGAGTGAGAATCGGGAAGGAAGAGAAGCAATTACGAAGTGCACTGTGCTGTACAGAGGTAAATGTACTTAGCTATCATCAGAAAGAGATTCCCTGTGCCAAAGTTTTTCAATGAAATCTGAAATTGCGCTTTGAACTTATCTGTCAGTAGCCCTCTTGTATAGTAATTTGCCTGTTTTCTTCTAGGTGGGCTTTCTCGTCAGGATTTGTGGATTTTTATTTTTTTTTTTTTTTAGACTGGACTATTTGATCTATTACCTCCTTTTCACATGTATTTACAAGAAAAATACGGGCCTGTATCTCCAAAATACACCAACTCCCAGACCATTTAGGTCAGATCGCAATCAGTAAAGGTGTTCCCAGTATTCAAATCTAAATTTGGCTTCAGATTGCAAAACCATCCCCAGAATAAAACTCCCTAGAGTTTAAAACGTATGCTAATACATACATACTAATTTGAATGGCAAGCCCTATTTCTGTCCTTTGGCTGAGAGTCTTAAACCAATAATGTGGCTGGGGGATTATTGTTAGTTGAAGAAAAAGTATCAGCTACAGTTACACAGGTGATTGAGAACTGTGAAATCTAGAGGAAAAAGCTCGGTAGAAGTATCATTTAGGAACAAAGGGGAGGGAGGAAGGAAAAAAGCCCTTAGGCAATATTCATGTATTCCCTGTATAATGCTATGTATTCTGTTGGTTCCTTAAGGCTTTCTCATATTCCTTCTGTCCTGTTGCTTTCTGTTGTCCATATGGGTGAGATGCTCAGATGTTGCCTAACTGAAACCACCAGTTTTGATTTACTGATTTCATCAGATGTTGGACAGCTGAGAATCTGGCTCAGGTTACCTTTTTCTGAAGGTACCTGTGGGTGACTGACTTCTGTGGACTTCAGAGAAGATCAGACCTGTACCTGCTGAAGAGGGCTGGAAAATGGAAGTTCCAATTCTTATTTTCTGCTGGTGCAAACAAGACCTAACTCCATTGAATTAGGTGAATTAATCCTTCTCTGAAACCAGAAATGAAACAAGATCAAAAGTAGTGTTTAGTAACAACCTAGATAATGGATAATTCAAAGTATGACAGAGGCCAATAAAGGGTGAATTCTAATTGCACAGTCCCAAGGAAATAATAACCTTTTATGATAAATGCTCAAAGAAACCACAGTGAGGTAACAGTTGCTTGCATGTCTGCTTAGATATTAATATCTGTTACTGAAAGTGTAAACACTGTCTGTCTGTGGATATAGTGCAGTTTGCATAACTGAAACACCAGAGGGGACAAATTTGGTTTTAAGGAACAGGCAATAATACAAAGTGTTCAACCCTCAGTGTTCAAAAACTCCTGAAATTGGCTTAAAAATGAGACTTGACAAATAATCACAGTCTCCTTACATTTGCCTTCTGAGCCATTAGATTTGGGTCACATACTGTTTTCTCAGTCATATAATCCCGGGACTCTGGTCCTTGCAGCTTGAAAAATACCTGTTATTGTCTGCCTGACAATGAAACTGTGAGAGCTAGCAATAACCTAAAGGTGGCACTGAGTCTTAAAAAGATAGAATCGAATTTTATAGTTTGTCAAACAAAACTGTTACTCAATTCAGTAGGACTTCAGCAGAGCAGATGATTAAAAAGGGGAAAAAAAAATCTTTTGATAGCTGGAAACTAAAATTGATACTTAGAAACAGATACACGGGGAAATTTTGGTTAGCTTTCAGCTGCAGCCTGTCTCCCATCTAATCCAGTAGCTGCTAATTCATTAGGATAACCCCCGAGAGGATTAGTCTGTGTGAGCCTGTACAATGGCCAGGAGTGGCACTTGGTGCTGTGTTACTGCTTGCCAACAAAGGCAGAGTGATTGCAGCTGGAGCGGGTTTCCAGGGCAGCCTGGGTGCTGGGGCTGCCATCCTGGCATGGAGCAGATTGGGCTTGTCTTTGTCTTCACAGGGGCTGTGTGCTGCCAGCGTCACTCCAGGATGAAAAGCCTGGTATTGGGACTGCCACAGAACG
Source organism: Balaeniceps rex (assembly GCA_013401315.1). Taxonomy (NCBI): domain Eukaryota; kingdom Metazoa; phylum Chordata; class Aves; order Pelecaniformes; family Balaenicipitidae; genus Balaeniceps; species Balaeniceps rex. The sequence goes on along the minus strand of VYZW01040952.1, from coordinate 13,784 downwards.
TGGTGGAAGAATAAATGGGTGGGAGGCACGATGTCTCTCCCCGCACCTGCTCCCTCCTCTCACACCCCGGCTCCGCTGAGGATTGGTATCTCCTCTCGTCCCTCTGTTCCCTCCTACCCCTGCTTTTTTTTTTTTTTTTCCTTTTAAATTTGACTTAATCCTTCCAACACTTGTCCCAGCTTTTGGGAACTTGTGATAAAGGGGAATGAAAAGACAGCTTTCCAATTGTAGCAAAACCTGGCGCAGGCACAGAACAGGCTACGGGTAATTAACCAGGAGCCGTTGTGTGAGAGCTGGGCAGGTGGCTGAGAAGTGTGTGCGCACACACACACCACGTCCCGTGTGAACTCTGTGGAAAACGCAAGGATGTGCATTTGCAATGATAATCTTTTGCAAGTCCTGGGCTGGATCTTTTGATCCCTGGGCATGTAGGTGGATTTCTCCTGACATGATTAAAATTTGATCCAACTTCTTCAGACCTAACCCCTTTAGCTGTTTGAAGCCACTGCATTTCACTCTCCCCGAGTCTCTTCCGCACTCTTTTTAGATGCATGTATGCTCGCTGCATTTCTAGAACAATATTTCTGCTGCTTTGATGTGTCAGAAATGGATTGTTAAGGCTGATGAAGCTGACCCAAAGTCACAGTGAGCCTGAGGCTAGCACCCGGGTTGTCCCTAGCCAGGATACTCTTTTCCTGTTCCTGGTGCACAGGATAGCAGAGGGCCCTGCAGATGCAGGGCTCCTTGGGTAGCTCCTGTACCAGCAGCAGTGCGTCCTTGGCTTTAGTGGAGCCTAGTCAACTGAGTCAGCTGTTGCTCCATTTCCTTCAGACTGCCATTGGCTATTTAGTGCCCCACCGAGAGGCAGAGTACAGAAACATGGGTTGGCTACTGAGGTAGGTGGCAATAAATTTTCAAAACAGAGAAGGAGAAAGATAAAAGATGTATTGGCATTTCTTTGTCAGTGTCAGCTGGAAAGCAGGCACAACTGTAAGAAGGACTGAGATTTTGAAGGGCACTCAAGGACATGGTTGTGGTTATGAGTTGAGACTTGGCAATAAAATGAGAAGTTGAGTAGAGGAGACTGATAAACTGGCTTGCATGGGTGTTGTGGCCAGTCAGCTGCGTGGATGAGGAGCAAGTAAATACTGAGAGGGGAAAAATGGGAAAGGTGGAGCTGACAAACTGAGGGAACAAACCTGAGAAATGCAGACTTCGGAGAGCAACTAGACATGGTTTAAAGCTGTCCGAGCTCAGATGTGAAGTCCCTTCAGACATTAACAAACCTTCCAAAATTCAGTCCTTGGTAGGACAGAAGTGACTTTCGTTTTTATGTGGAATGAATAAGTAGCTGACTAATACTTCTGTTCTCTATTTTGGGGCTAATAGTAGTAAAGCTCAAGAGGAAAAGATTTTCATCAAGTCTATTAATTGCAATGCACGTTTAAGCACCAGGAGGTAGTGCTGGCTGCATACAGTTGCAAAAATTCAGTTTGCTGAGAAGAACCATACACTGAGAGGTAGATGCCTGACAAATGTGTAACTTTTCCTGTCTTCTGCAGCACTGTGTGAATTATGTATAGCAGCACAACAGTATTCCTGGCAAAATATTCCTGTCAAGATATTGCTCCTTGTAAATCATTGGAGAAGGTGAGAAACAGATGCTTGTATTTCTAAGACAGGCTGCGCAGGTCCCGCTTAAGAAGAAGTTGCTCTGAAACATCTTGACACATTTGGGAAGTTTCAGGTTGCTTTGCACCTTGTGCAGTAAAGACATAGCATTTTGGGTGTGGTGCAATCCTTGTAAAAAATCATCAGCTTTCTCAGTTCATCCTGACGGGAATCTGGTGCTAGGGTCTGTGTGCTACAGCTGTGCCTTCAGCGTGGCTCTGGCAGGGGTCCCTGGCTCTGCTCAGATTCCTTCCATTCACTGTTGCCCTTCTCCTCTGGAGGAGGAGGTGTTTGCAGAAACAAGCTCTCCTTCCCTCCAGTCCGTCCTTTCCTCAGTCGTCAGCACTGTAAAATCCATAAACAAAATATTGCCTTCTGATGTCAAACCTGCTATGCACAGCACACCAGCAGGCACCCTTGGTGCAAGGTGTTTCAGCTCCAGCTGATAACTCCGCTCCATTGATTTTTACATGTGATTTGGGGAGAAGCACTGGCTGAGAGCGCTGGTGCAGAACAGCAGTGGCTGTTGTGCCTTGTGCTTTGATACATTTTCTTTAATAATAATAAATTCATTTTCAGGAAAGAAAAAAACCTGGTAGGGCCCTGTTCATGAGTTTTCAGTGGCCTTATGAGGCAGGCATATGCTGCCTGAATTTTTCCCACTCCGGCTCTTCCCAGCTCTTCCCCTGAGCTGTAGTAGTAATTATCTGTTTGGGGTGCAGGTGATATTCATAACACGAAAACCCATCGCTTTCACTACAGAAGAGCTCTCCCACCTCCTAGCAGGATGAAACCCAGGGCCCAAGTGCCTCGACCACTGTCACAAGGTTGGCCATCCAAGAACAATCGGTTTCTAAATGTGCCTGAACCTTGGGTGACCTGAAATATAGCAGCAAGTATTACAAGCTGGGACATCTGGTGGACAATAAAACCTTTTTTTTTTATTTGTTTTTACATGAAGCAGCTGTATTTGAGCAGATGACCAGGGGCTGTGCAATCAAAGTGTGAATAGCTGAATTAGCAAATTATATTAGGCTTCTTAGGCACTTATTCGAATGCTGCATGCTCTTTTTTAATTTTGCTTTATTAACATCTACCAAAAACACAGCAGTATTGGCATTATGGTTATTAGTGACTTATTTGCTTCATTAAAATTTACAGCACGTTTTACATTCACCATCTGGGACAGCTTCTCCCATGTTTATGGTTAAAATGTAACTCAAAGCTGGGCCTCATAGTGTAAAATAAAGGATTTTATAGATAAAACTCTTTCTTCAGATGCCAGTGTTACCTCTTTTCTCTAGTGTGCAAACAGAATGCTATTTTGCCCAGTCACTGTGGTACAACAGTGCTAGGATACAGACAAATATTTCTGCTTTCAATAAAAGATGATGTTGTATGTAAGGAAAAGGTTGATCGTGCTATTACTTGGAAAGCTGCAGCTTATGGAGTATGGCTGGGGAGAGAATTAGACTGCTCAGAGGAGCTTCAGACTAAAGGACCTTCTGGGTCACTGAGTCTAAACCCCTGTTACTGCAAGTAACTACCTTGGATAATCCCTTTCCAAAGGATTGGAGCAAGAATAAGCAGTGCAAGAGAAATGTCAAGGTGTTGAAAGGCAGCACATATGAGCACAGCTCTGAACCCGAGCTGCTATACCTCTGTAGTTTCCAGATTTGAGTTGCCTTGCTCCTAAGCATTTAAAAGGGTAGAGTGTGTTCAAGGATGTCTTCCCTTAACTGCATACACATAGCTTTTAATTCTTCCTCCCTTTTCCTGCTTTTCTTTACTGTTGAGTAATGAGGATGGGAAACCCACTTTCTTGCTTATTCAGGCTGGGAATGTGGAAAAGGTGTTGTGTGCTGAGAGGGCAAAGTGAAGGGAGAAGGAGAGGAGTGTGTGTTTTACCAGCACTAAGAACATGTGCTTTCCCCACTNCATTCTCCACAAAAAAAAATTTTGAGACAAATAAAAAATAATAAAAATTAGAGTCCTTATCAGCTCTGTGAGCACTCAGGTCTTCATTGGGTCACCGCCTGAAAGTGATTTCTTATGTGGGACTTGCAGATATGTTCGGGTATCCCAGGATCTTGTGGGTTTAGGTGTGCATTTGTGACTTCTCCTTCATTTGGTTTTTAGGTGTGTATCTCATGTGATGGAAGAGTGACAATAACCTGGACATTACTGGAAGTCCATCCCCTTGTATGTTTGTGATTTCATACTGACACCTCATCATGACAAATATTTGCAGATCCTTCAGATTTCAGCATAATCCTAGAAATGCAGTTAACATGAGTAGACCTTTCTGCCTTTGCTGCTACAACTCTCCCTTGGCTTCAGTGTGAAGTCCATGCTACCTCTTTTCTTCTTTAAAGCTGTTGTGTCTAATGGATGGGTATTTTTTAATCTTTCCTTGTTTTCCTTGCATCTCACAATTAAGATTTTTCAATTAATTGTATACAGGTGGAGCTGCCTGGAACTACTTTGGAAGGGAGAAATTATGAATATGAATGATTAATAATAATTCCATCAAAATCCCTGAAGTTTTTGAAGCAGATTTCCTATCTTAATACTCTTGAAAACTCACATACTGGTAAACCATGAATAAACAAGAATGAAGTGTGTAAAATACATGTACTATTAATTGTGCTGCATAAACTCAAATGGGGACCAGGTTTCAAATGTAAGTTCAACTTCTCTACCTTTTGTGTAGATTGAATTCAGATGGAAAATGGATACTGAGGTTTTTTGGTTTTCACCTGCATAGGTAATTTCATATGTTTAATTCTCTAGTTCTGGTACTTGGTTACTGCCACTACCCACAGATATATTCCAGAGCTATTGACACTTCTTTACTTCTCTGTAATTTTTATTAAAGTGGTTATAAATTCAACATTTTACTTTTACAAACCTTGCTTTTGCTGAAATAAATAGCAACATTCTTTCGACTTCTTGGTAGACACAATTTGTCTCCGCTTCTCCTCTCTTTAGACTGCTAAAGGTGATTCTTGAGATTCTAAGATGACCGCCAGGCACTGCCAGTTTTCTTTTCTTACCATGTGTGTACTCTTGACCGTTTGACATGTATTCCTTGACTTTGTCTTGAAGATTTCGTGGCTTCTGTCACCTATCAGTTTCTCATGTTCCTCTTTAGTACTCTGTTTTAGAACCCTTTTTCTTTCATCCCTTCCTTTCTCTTTTTACCTCTACCTACCCGCAGCCTTTTTTCCTTCTCAAACAGTGATCAGCATACAAAAGCCACCATCCTTGACTTCCTATTTATCTCTGGTTTTTACAGATACTTTAATGCAATAGACTTGGCAAATGAGGGTTGCCTGCTTGTGTGTTTGAGTTTGTTTGTGGGTTGGGTTTTTTCTCTTTCTCATACTGTATTAGCATGTGCTAACAATGTGAGTATGTTTGAGCTGCTCAGGAAGTCTAAGCCCTCTAATGAGTAATAAAAACAAGATTAAAAAGAGTTGTTACTACAAAATCATCTTTAAAATCCTAGTGAACATTTGATTTTTGGATGTGCTGGTCCTGAATAATGCAGAACAGGTGTGTGAAGATAAATGAAATTTTGTTTGTGTGTGATGTGGACTACTACAGTTTATAGAGACCATTAGACCATTAAATAATTAATTTTAAAAAATTCCTTATTTTTGCTTCTGGACCCTTGAATTCTAATTGCAAACATGATGCAAGAGCTTGTTGCTATTAAGTGAAAGTCAAAGCTTAATGTTGTTCACCTGATTTATTTTAACTGTGAATGATCAATACTTAGATGCAGTTACAGACAGAGCTGAATGCTAAATTAAGTACAGGCTTATAAGGGATACAATATAGATGTTCTTGCATTATGGAAATGCAGTTCTAACATGTTGCCCTATCTTCTGCATTCTCTAAAGCAATATTATTAAACATATAAATTTTAAAGTCTTTCTTTCCCTGGCCTGGGCAATGATCCTACGTCCGTCTTATGCCTCATAATTTGAGCCTCTGCTCTCAGTCAGCTAGAACTGAAATTTGTCTGACTACAGTTGAGTTATACAACATGTTATTGCACGTAGGAGATGGACAGTTCCCATATAATCTCTGTTTTGAAGCAGTTATTGAAAGTGTGGAACACATGCAAGAGGGGGAAGATCATCTAAAACAAAAGGAAGCAAATACAAGGCCACAATCATGAGTAAAACCTTTGCAAGTATTCTTTTTCAAAGTAAGATAGTTCAATATGCCTGGTTCATACCTATTCTTGTGATTCACAGAGCAAAATATAAAGGTACTTCCCATCTAGATGAATTTGAATATGATTTAAAACAAATAAATAAAAAACAACAAACATAAAGACCGAACTCTCAGTTGGCATAAACTGTTATCCCATCACTGGCATTTGGCAAATAAGATACCCAGTAGAAGGAATGTGGGGTAGAGTGCAGTAGACAGTCATCCAGATACTATGTTTGCAAGAAGGATGGTCTTGTCTTGATTTCTTTGTTCCTGAAAATCTCATGCTAGAGATCAACATCAATATACAGTGGTCTATTATATTAGTATAAAATTTAAGGACATAAAACTCAAAGGGGAGATCTTTTAACCTGTGGCAAAAACTTCCAAGTGGAGTGTTGAAATTCCCATCTGCAGAGACAATCTGGATGAGAGACTGCAGTAA